>SJYV01020500.1:107442-149235 GCA_006410875.1 Neotragus pygmaeus
GAAAGAGTTGGACATGACCGAGTGACTAAAACGACAACAATAACAAGCTGCTGCTAATTATAATAATAATTGCAAATGCTCATATAATACTCTGCCAGAAGCTATACTAAACACATTACACATACAAACTCATTTAATCCTCACAACAACTCTATGAACTATGGTCTAATAAAAATGAGTCTCTTATGCTCATTTTATAGATAAGGAAACAGGTGCTTTAGATTACCTCCACTTGGGTCCTTATCATTTTTTCCCTGAACAAGTGCAATAGTCTCCTCTAACATGCTCTGTTTACAGTCTAATTATCTTCAAATCTACTCTCCACTAAATTGCCATTGTTCATTAATAGATAAATGTCACCCTGGGTCTCTCTTGACTATAAGCCTTCAGTGTCTCTTGCATACAGTATCATCTAAGAGTGCCTGCCAAAATCAGCTGGGGAAATTTTCACAAAATAAATGCCTACGCCCACTCCTCACCTACAGAATCAGGACTACCTTGGGGCAGGAGGCAGGGAGGGAGGGTGTCTGAGCACGTATATATTAAGAAGTTTTCTCAGAACTTCTGACATGTGTCTCTAATCCAGAACACAGACCTCTCTAATCCAGAACACAGACCACTCTAATTCAGATTGCTGTGTTTTGTTTTAAAAGGGTTATTGATGTATAATTTACATTTATAAAGTTCAACCATTGTGTGTGCATAATTCAATGAGTTTTCATAAATTTACAAACTTTGGCAACCTTAACCACAATTCAGTTTCAGAACATTTCTATAATGCCTAAAATACCTGGAAAAGGTCAATTTTCATTCCAATCCCTAAGAAAGGCAATGCCAAAGAACGTTCAAACTACCACCCAATTGAACTCATCTCGTACACTAGTAAAGTAATGCTTAAAATTCTCCACGCCAGGCTTCAGCAATATGTGAACCGTGAATTTCCAGATGTTCAAGCTGGTTTTAGAAAAGGCAGAGGAATGAAAGATCAAATTGCCAACATCCAATGGATCATCAAAAAAGCAAAACAGTTCCAGAAAAACATCTATTTCTGCTTTATTGACTATGCCAAAGCCTTTGACTATGTGGATCACAACAACCTGTGGAAAATTCTTCCAGAGATGGGAATATAAAACCACCTGACCTGCCTCCTGAGAAACCTATATGCAGGTCAGGAAGCCATAGTTAGAACTGGACATGGAACAATAAACTGGTCCCAAATTGGGAAAGCAGTATGTCAAGTCTATATATTGTCACTGGGCTTATTTAACTTGTATGCAGAGTACATCATGCAAAATACCCAGCTGGATGAAGCACAAGCTGGAATCAAGATTGCTGGGAAAAATATCAATAACCTCAGATACAGAGATGATACCACTCTTATGGCAGAAAGTGAAGAAGAACTAAAGAGCCTCTTGATGAGAGTGAAAGCAGAGATTGAAAAAGTTGGCTTAAAACTCAACATTCAGAAAACAAAGATCATGGCATCCACTCCCATTACTTCATGAAGAATAGACGGGGAAACAATGGAAACAGTGACAGGCTTTATTTTGAGGGGCTCCAAAATCACTGCAGATAGTGACTGCAGCCATGAAATTCTAAGATGCTTGCTCCTTTGAAGAAAAGCTATGACAAACCTAGACAGCATATTAAAAAGCAGAGACATTACTTTCTTGACAAAGTAAGAAAAGTACTACAAATGTAGACAAATGTCCATCTAGTCAAAGCTATGGTTTTTCCAGTAGTCATGTATGGATGTGTGAGTTGAACATAAGGAAAGCTGAGTGCCTAAGAATTGATGCTTTTGAACTGTGGTGTTGGAGAAGACTCTTGGGAGTCCCTTGGACTGCAAGGAGATCCAACCAGTCTATTCTAAAGGAGATCAGTCCTGAATATTTATTGGAAGGACTGATGCTGAAGCTGAAACTCCAATACTTTGGCCACATAATGCAAAGAACTGACCCATTGGAAAAGACCATGATGCTGGGAAAGATTGAAGGCAGGATGAGAAGGGGACGACAGAGGATGAGTTGGTTGGATGGCATCATTGACTCGATGGACATGAGTTTGAGTAAGCTCCGGGAGTTGGTGATGGACAAGGAAGCCTGGTGTGCTGCATTCCATGGGATCACAAAGAGTCGGACATGACTGAGCGACTGAACTGAACTGAAAAGATTTTCTGTTCATATACAGTAAAGCCTACTTCCAACCTATCCCTAGGAAACCACTATATGATTTTTTTCTCTATAGAATTGCATGTACTGCCCATTTCACATAAATGTAACCTGTTAAGACTGGCTTCTTTCTGGAGGTTCCTACACATTATAATTTGTGTCAGTAGTTTGTTCCTTTTAAAGGCTATAAATATGCTACTGTATGCACATACTCATTTTTCAGTCATTCACTGTTTAATGGATATTTGGACTGTGTGCATCTTTGGCTACTATGAATAGTTCTGCTATGAGCATGTGGGTACATATTATCATGTGGACTTATATTTTCAATTCCCTTAGATAAATAGAGAAATATAAAATTGTTGTGCTGTGTTATAAGTTCATAATTAACTTTTCAAGAAAATTTCAAACTGTTTTCCAAAGTGGTTGAATTATTTGATATTTCCACCAGTAATGCACTAGGGTTTCATTTTCTCCACATCCTTACCAACAGCGGTAATTGTCTGTCTTTGATAACAGACATTTTCTACTGGATGAGAAGTGGTACTCCATTATGGTTTTAATTTGCAATTCCCTAATGACAAAAGATGTTGAATATCTTTTAAGTGCTTAATGGTTATTAATATATCTTCTTTGATGAAATAGCTACTCAGCTTTTTTTCCCATTTTAAAATAAATTATCTTATTTCTTTTTTTTTGCTATTATTTGTTTGTTGCCTTCAGTTTTTTTAATATAAATTTATTTAATTGGAGATTAATTACTTTACAATATTGTATTGGTTTTGCCATACATCNAAGCGCAGCCGCTGCTCCTTACCTTGCACGAGGGGTATCTCCCTACCACCACCATTCCTGACCTTCAATGTGGGACAGCTCCTCTAGGCCCTCCTGCGCCTGAGCAGCCACTGCTCCTTGGGTTGCTCCTCGGGTTGCTCCTCCCGGCTGCCGGCCCTGGCCTTGAGTGTGGGTGGTTCCTCCCAGTTGCCTCCCCTGGCCTGGGGGCTTGGGGTGGCCTCTTAGGGTCTCTGCCCCTGGCCTCAGGCTCGGTGTGGCTCCTCCGGGTCACTGCCCCTGGCCTCGAGCACGAGGTGGCTTCTTCCAGCCTTCCCTGACCTCAGATGCGTGGTGTCTCCTCCCGGCCACCCCTGACCTCGGACGTGGAATGTCTCCTCCCGCAGCCAGTGGCCTCAAACGCAGGGTAGCTCCACCCAGCTGCCGCCCTGTTCTTGGACGTTGGGTGTCTCCTCCTGGCCGCCAAAGAATTATATTCAGAATATATAACACAAATTAATAAATAGAGGACAAAAAACAATTAAAATAGACAAAAGAATAAACATCTTTAAAAAATGATCTATATCATTAATAGCATTTGAAAAGATGCTTTAATTTATTAGGGAAATGCAAATTTAAATCACAGTGAGATACCAGTACACATTTCACTATATTGGAGATATATGTTGACATATATACATGTATGAATATATATACGTGTATATTTGCATACACACACAAATAAGCATTCCATCTGCTTGTGAAGGTGTGGAAAAATTGAGACCATCATACATAGCAGGTGTAATATAAAATGACAGTCATTTTTGAAATTTGGAAATTTCTTAAACATTAAATACACATTTACCATTTGACTCAGCAATTACAGTGATAAAATCTAACCAGGAGAAGTGACACTTATGTACACATAATGCTTTGTAAAGGTCTTCATAGCAGCATCATTCATGACAGCTAAATAGTTAAAGGAAATCAAATGCACATCAACTGGTGAATGTAAAAACAAAAACGTGGTGTGCGCATACTATTGGAGTAGGAAACGGCAACCCGCTCTAATATTCTAGCTTGGAAAATTCCATGGACACAGGAGCCTGGTGGGCTCAAGTCTATGGTGTTGCCAAGAGTTGGACACGACTGGATAAGAGCACGCACATGTACACAATAGAGTATTATTGAGCAATAGAAACAAACAAAACACCAATACTCGGCCCAAAGTGAAACAGTGTCAAACCACTACGTTACATAAAGAGTATTAGCTGAAAAAGTCAACTTATTGTATGATTTCATTTATATGGATTGCCTAGATGCCGGGAGCCAGTGTGAGGAACTTCACCTGTGGCAAAGGTCATGAGGAAGGAGGCTTGGCATACGCAAAGGCAGGATCAAGCCTCAGGAAACCCCCTGTTCCCAAGCATCTACCCCCAAAACCAGAGTCTGCTTACTTTACTGCTTCATGCTCTCACCTACACCTCTGACTTTAAGGGGGGTTGTTCCCCACCACCTCTCTCGGAGAAGTAGTTAACCTACAGCTCCAGTTAATAAAAATTCCTGGGCGTGACAAGAGTGTTTCAGTTTACAAACTCCTCTGAAGGTTATCTAGCTTGCCTGTACAGATTCGTCCAGCCACATGTGATTGTTTGCAGCCTCCCAACCATGAGAGGCACAAGAAGTTTTAAACTTTCTAAAGACAGATTCTTTTAGGGAGTTAGATATTATTAGTATAGTGGGTTGACTAGGAATTATATTGGTGAAGGATTTTTCATTTATTGGGCCAATGTTTGCCGCTAAATCTCCATATTCCCTGCCCTTATAATGAATGTAACTAGCATATAGGAGAAATAAGTATTAACCTTTAAGATTAATCATGTTAACCTTAGGCTAAGTAAATTCCTTTCTTAATTGTAACCCACTACACCCTCACCCTAAAGGAATGCAACTTTATCTGGTACCTTCGGAGGGTGGTGCCTGGTTTAAGAAAAATCACCCCTGGAAAATAAGCTTCTGGTTGACTGACCATTATCAGTAAGAAGGGATCATAAAATGTTAGCAGGCACCTTGGCCATAAGATGATGTAAAGCCCGTAAGACCTTTTTGTATACATTTATATGAAGCACCTGATTTTGATAAAGGTCAAGACTGCTGACCCCTGTGTGACTTTAAAATTTCCATTTGTCTCTATGTGTAACAAAAGGTATATAAGCAAACCTGAAAATAAAGAGAATGGATCAGTTTCTGGAAAGACTGATTCCCCCGAGTCATTCCTTCTTTCCCCTTCTGGCTGAATTCCCATCTGGAGTGTGGATGTTTGCTATGTATACTTACTTGCCCTGGCTTCTAAGACCCATGTGAGAGGGAGCCCAAGGCGGGGCACCCTCCACTATTCAAGTGGACACCGGTGGCCTATGTAGATGGTGCAAATTCCTTGTCTTGGAGTTTTATTGGTATTCCACGTAAACCACGTTATTCAGCATCTTTTTCTCCACTAGTATTTTCCTACTACACTATTACTTTCTAATGTCCCTCCGTATCTTTAATTAAGCAATTAATTCCTAGGACACTGACTCCGTCCCCACTTCAAATTACCCTGGATCCACTGGGGCTGGATCCAGGCACCTAGCAAAGCAAGTTTATAGAATTAAAAACTCAGATCCTTAGCTGCCTGGGCCTGAGGTGCTTTAAGAGACAAGTGCAGAGAGGCACAATCATGAAAGAAGTTTTAAGGCTAATGAAAATCTTCTAGCACTAAGCTGAGATGAAGGTCATAGGAACTTATATGTTTACTTAAGATATTGAAGTGTACAGTTATAGTTGGTGAAATATTTCTCTATAAAGCTGTTAAAAAGTTAGGTGTATACATTAAAAACATTTAAAATTGGCTTTTTACTTTGTGAAAATATGCGTAAATCTATCTACATCTAAACATATTTAAATTTTCAGATAATAAAAAGTAAGATTTGTTAGGACAATAAAGAGCAGAGCAAGGAAGCTAAACTTAATGTGAATTTATATGCAAAGTGTCAGCTATTGGAAACTATAAAGCTATATAATATTCCAAGACATCATCACTATTTTCCTTGATGTTAAACCTTTTTTTGCTATTCAATTAGTCTACTGGTGATTGTAAATATGAGAAAAATGGCGGATGTAATATAGAAATATGATATAGTGGCACAAAGATATTCCACTAACTCATTGTAATTCAAGAACAGGAACTCCTAGGACTGAGCACCATGAAATAATCAAAAGATTCACCTCCTGCTTTGTTATTATTATTTTTTAATGTTAATTTTCATTCCCACCACTTTAAAAAATTTCTTCACCACCAATGACTATTTTCTTTTACTTTCTCAGTATACAACAGGCTTATTATTTATATGCATGCCAACAATTGTCTTCCAATAGCACTTGAGTTCATATGCGACGAGCCACCTAGATGACTCCTCAATTGACATAGACTCTGTCGAAGTTCATCCTCTCTGAGAAAGTATGTAAGGATCCACCATTGGGTTAAATAACTAAACTAAAATGATAAACTACAGCTCAAAGGAGTAGGGAGTGAAGTTTCTCATGTTTGAACATATCTGCTCTCAGGAAAACCACAGAGATGTGGATGGGAGTTCTGATCACAAAATAGAGGTAGGAGACAGGCTATCTGTTAAGTAATTAACATTGCAATATTTCTAGATGTTTCTCAAAAAGACAGAATTTAACTGGTTCATCTTTATTTATGGAATACAGAGGACACTCGGGAGGATATGAAGAATATTGTAAAAACTAATAGGAAACACCTGGAAACTCCCTCAAAAGTGCACTATTACTTCAAGAAGAAAATGTTTCTGCTCAGTTCCTTTTTTTTATTGTCGTTCAGTTTATTTATCAAATAAATTATAAAAATACTTACATAAGAGCAGTAATTTTCTTATTTAAGTGAGAATTGGTCCTAATAATGCACACTGTTGGCATTAATATTGGCTTAAATAGCACAACTGGTTTCTATGAGGGGTCCCTTGTATAACTTCACACTTAACAAGAATTTGGAGATGAAATGAAGCTTCACAATTAAGTTTTCAAGATAAAGACATGTGAGGGGACAAAATTAGAAAAGTCAGAAGAATGTACAAATGTCTGTAATATAAATATATCCATAGGTAAGTCAGACTCACGACAAAGGCTCTAAGTAAAATATTTATTAAATCTTATTATTATTATTGTATTCAGTAGCTAAGCAATGCCACGGTTTCTGACGTATCTGGGGTAGTAATAAAAAGCTTTTGGTGATGCTTTTTAGTGCTCTGACAGCACCTTTAATAGAACTGTGAGCTCAGCAACTGTGAGCTCAGCAACTTTGGTTTAGTCTTTGCAATTTATACAAATGCTGAAGTCTCCATTTCAAAGGAAAGGGCTCCCTTGGGGAATTCACAGATGCCAAAACATGCCATTTGGGATGGATAGATTATACTTTCATGCTGAAAAAGTCCAGAAACTTCTCTTCAACATAATTTCCTTTCCCAAATCCTGACCCTTTCCTGGACATAAGATATTTATGGAAGGCATCCCCACTAATTAGCAGCCTTATGTCAGCAATCAGAGTAAGGGAGGGAGGAGAAACAGCAGCTCAGTTGAGAGTACTTTTCCCAGCAATAGTGAAACTTCTAATAGGGACGTGAAACTAGGGACTGCCTCAGAGATATTTGTGAGAGCTGTTCTAGAAAACTGGAATGGACATGTTCATAAGATGTGTTTTTGAATTCATGTAGTCAATATTCCTCAAATTGTGAAAGCCCAAAGCTTTTGAAATCCCCAAATTCCAGAATAGCATCCTGTCACTTTTACTAGATTTTTATTCCTTTGGAAAAAAAATTCACTAACTCTTGCCCATACAAATGCAGTTATAAAAATAAGCAAATTCCAGGGGTGTCAAGATTACCTGGAAACCCGTCTGCTCACAGCTATTCTTTTTCTTCCCTACTCTCTGAGAATAAAATCCAAAGGCCTGGCCTTGACCTCCGGGAGCCTTTATGACCTCACCTTCATACCTGCCGGCCACCTCTCTGACTACACCTTTCACTTCTTTCCTTCAGTAGCATCACTCTAGCCATTCCACATATCACTCTATCCATTCTACATATCACTCTAGCCATTCCATCCCCTCTATTCTTCAAACATTCCAATCAAGCTTCAACCACAAGAGTTCTTCCATTAAAATTTCTCTGTGCATAAATTCAAATTATTATTTGAATTATTATTTCTTTAAAGATTTTTCTCAAATGCCTCCTTAGCATAGAAATTCTCCCTGACTGCTCAGTAGAAAGTAAGCATTAATAGAAAGACCACAATCTCTCTCTACCTCACTTACATTGTTTAATTTTCTTGATGGACACAACATCAAAAATACATTCTGCTTACACACTTCTTAGGAGTAATAACGATTTTCTAATCTAAATGTTACACTGATTTCTTTCTTCCTTTATACTTCGGATTACTTCATTAATTATACTTTTCATCAAATCCTTTTCCAACCTAAAATATCTAAATTGGTTACGTTTTTCTGTCCAGACACTGACTGGTGAAATCCTTGGTCTCAGAAATAGTTCCATTTAATAGACTTTCAATGATGGGAATTGCTGCTTTTGTCCTGATACAGTGGATGTGCTGATAACCACATTGCCATTAGTGAGATGATGGTATCTCATGGTGCGAGAGTGGACAAGAATCCACTGGATTATAGACTGTTGTGGATTGAAATGACGTGCTTACTGAAAACAAGATTTGTGGACCCCAGTTGGGTTCAGCAAGTGCCACCCTTTGAGGAGCTGCCACTATGCATGTCCCAAGGGTAGCACCTGGCAGCCCACAGAAATAACTTATTAGCTAAAGATTTCTAAATCTCTGTGCAAGACATGGTCTGGAAACTGGCCCTAAAACATGAGAATGATATAGGAGTAAATAAGACCTCAAATATTTACCCTTGAATAGAATGCAAGAATGTATTCCCATGTGGCTCAGTGGTAGAGAATGTTCCTACGAATGCAGGAGACAGGGGTTTGGTCCCTGGGCTGAGAAGATCCCCTGGAGAAGGAAATGAAAACCCTCAACAGTATTCTTGCTTGGGAAATCCCATAGACAGGGGATCCGAGAGGGCTACAGTCCATAGCATTGCAAAAAGTTGGACACATTGAGAGACTAAACAACAACACTTTGAAATATCTAGTATGTTTTTCAACATTCTATTTGACAGTTTAGGGTCAATGATGTTGGATTCATGATCTCCAAGAAGAAGATTTGGCTTGGGGACCAGGGACCAGGTTTGATCACTCCAGAGCTTTTGTGTTGCAGAGTCTATTAAAGTGAAAGAGGGCAGAGAAAGCTTCTGACAGAGACCTCAGAAGAGGGCAGAGAGTGCCCCCTGCTAGTCTAGCAAGACAGCTCTATACGTTTTCACTTGGCTATTACAGTAAATCAAAAGAATGCCTCAGGGTTGTAATGGTCTTACTACACCCACTCCCACAACACACATTTTAAGATGACAGGATTAGTTAGAAGGTTCTCAAGAAGGAGAAACATGTCCTCAAGGAGGATACATTGTCCTTATATAATCCTTAGTACAGAGTATAAGGGAAAACAAAATCTTGAGCAAGATGAGTTGTTTTGTTGTGCAATCATCAGATCTGGGCTTAAAGAAAAAAAAAATTTGTGCTTTTCTCCTCCTTGAGCGCCCCAGACCCCTCTCTCTTCCTCGGGGACCCCAGACTCCTAATCAACCTACCTAGGAATTGACTCACTCACATTTGAATGATGAAGCCAAGAAATGAGCAAAAAGTTCTATTTTTATTGCTTTCAACAAAATTGAATGAAATATACAATACGTCAGCTGATAGAGCACCAAGATAATTTCTGAGGACAGGGCATTGTGATGATTTGCATGTAACTCAATGGAGGCTTAAAAATTGGGTAAACCTCAATTACAAAAATCCATTTCACATGCTTATTTATATAAGCAAAGTATACAATCAATTACATGTATAGAAACAATAACAGAAAATGAGTGTAGGCCCCACCATTATTCTAGAAATAAGTAATTTTGATCATGGACATAATATATTTTAATAGATAAAATAAATTAACATTTTGATATTTTCACTGTTTATAATTGTTTGTTATTTGCCAACAATTTAAATTCCATTTATGTTGCTTTGATCAAGTATGTACTAAGGATCGTGTGATAATTAAAATATAAATGTGCAATCCTTAGAGCATACATGTTCAGTGAAATGTTTTAATATTATGCAACTTTGTGCTGCAAAGAAGTATGATAAGGCGATTGCTAAACTTTGTTTTTATCATAAAATATGTTACATAAGAAAAAATACATAGAAATTAGGAATGTATATATAGGAATATATACATTTTTATAGGAATAATGACATTTTTGTTACTAAATAAGTTGATCACAAAACTATTCATTAAATTGTGGATATTAAATCTACATAACATTTCCATTCTAATAAATATCTTAAATGACTTTTTAAATTAATATTTTCCTTATACTGTAAGTTACATACTTTGAAACTTTTAAGCACATAATAACTATTTTAATTGTCAATGTAAAAATGGTGAATAGATATATGGTTTGAAAATATTTGAGTTCTGTTTTATCAAGGATTATTGAAGAAAATTGATGTTTATTGTGTATAATCTATTTGATGGAGCTGTAGATAAAAAGCTTGAGATGCTTAATTTGAAGTCTATCAAAAGCATGAGGAAACACTAGAATGATATATAAACAGGAGGTGGAAAGAAGGAAACTAATTCTAAGAACAACAGAGTATAGTAATGTATGAATAATTTAAAAGCCTATTGTTTCCAGTAGCTCAACACAGTTAGAACTTGAAATGTATGTAGCTGTACAAATTTTATTTTCTTTTTTTAAATTTATTTATTTTAATTGGAGGCTAATTACTTTACAATATTTTATTGGTTTTGCCATGCATCAACATTATTTTCTTCTTTTTAAAAATATGTATATGAAGACCCAGATTTTTATATGCAGACCCAAGAATGCCTACATATAAAAATAACCTTTATTAAAACAGTATTTTAAAATATTCTTACTGACTCATCTTAAACTTAAAAGACTTAAACTCATCTTTCTGTTGATTACAGGACAAACCATACATTATTATTTATATCATCTGATAAAAACATCCCAATGTGGACATATTCTAATTTTACATAGAAAAAATGCCTCCCTGTGTAGTACCATAGTTGAAAATGGTCATTATCACTGTTAGTGCCTTTATGATGAAATGATTATAAAACCAAAACTGTATATTGTTAGAGCCAAACTGGATTAAAACCTGAGTCATGATTCCAGGGAACCACACCCTGGGAAAGGCCCTGATGAGCCAGACAGAATTGGGATTTTGATTCAAACCCGAGCCAATGAGATTTTGTGATTTGTGTGATTTGACCAATGAGATTTCGTGATTTGTGTGATTTGAAAAATCCTGCGTGTGTGCATGAACTAACCAATCACTGTTTGCCAACTCTTCTGTTGCAACATTTGAACCAGGCTAAATGTATAAATACTGCTGTAATCCAGAGCTCAGGGCTCTCATCAAGACTCCACTGCGCTGGGTAAGACGGGGGCCCTAGCTCAAGCTAGCAATAAAACCCCTTTATGCTTTTGCATTGCCGTGGACATCTTATTCTCTCAGTTCTGGGATCTGTACTCTGGGCATAACATATATATTCAAAAGACAACAAAGTAGCTTGTTTAAAAGAAATAATGATATGATGTTAAGTTAGGGACAGGTACTTTGTCAACTAAGGTCCATCTAGTCAAGGCTCTGGTTTTTCCTGTGGTCATGTATGGATGTGAGAGTTGGACTGTGAAGAAGGCTGAGCACCAAAGAATTGATGCTTTTGAACTGTGGTGTTGGAGAAGACTCTTGAGAGTCCCTTGGACCGCAAGGAGATCCAACCAGTCCATTCTGAAGGAAATCAGCCCTGGGATTTCTTTGGAAGGAATGATGCTGGGTCTGAAACTCCAGTACTTTGTCACCTCATGCGAAGAGTTGACTCATTGGAAAAGACTCTGATGCTGGGAGGGATTGGGCAGGAAGAGAAGGTGATGACAGAGGATGAGATGGCTGGATGACATCACAGACTTGATGGACGTGAGTCTGAGTGAACTCTGGGAGTTGGTGATGGACAAGGAGGCCAGGCGTGCTGCGATTCATGGGGTCACAAAAAGTTGGACACGACTGAGTGGCTGAACTGAAGTGAACTGAATGATCCTTGGAATTCCTTCATAGCTCAGTCAGTAAAAAATCCACCTGCAATGCAGGAGACCCAGGTTCAATTCCTGGGTTGGGAAGATCCCCTGGAGAAGGGAACGGCAACCCACTCCAGTATTCTTGCCTGGAGAACCCCATGGACAGGGGAGTCTGTCAGGCCACAGTCTATGGAGTTGCAAGAGCCAGACACAACTTAGTGACTAAACCGCCAATCACCACCACCAGTGATTCTTGGTAAGAATAAACATCAGCATCCCAGGAATCAGCAAACTAAAATGGACTGGAATGGGTGAGTTTAATTCAGCTGACCATTATATCTACTACCGTGGGCAAGAATCCCAAAGAAGAAACAAAATAGCCCTCATGATCAACAAGAGTCTGAAATAACAGCACTTGGGTGCAACCTCAAAAGTGACAGAATGATCTCGATTTGTTTCCAAGGCAAGCCATTCAACATCACATTAATCCAAGTCACTGCCTCTACCACTGATGCTGGAAAAGCTGAAGTCAGTGAAGACGTAGAAGACCTCCTAGAACTAACACCTAAAAAAGATGTTCTATCCATCATCAGGAATTGGAATGCATAAGTAGGAAGTCAAGATATACCTGGAATAACAGGCAAGCTCAGCCTTGAAGAACAAAATGAAGCAGGGCAGCAACTGATGGAATTCTGCCAAGAGAAAGCAGTAATCATAGCAAATACATTTCTTCAACAACACAAGAGATGGCTTTACACGTGGATATTGACAAATGGTCAATACAGAAATCAAATTGATTGCATTCTTTGTAGCCAAAGATGGAGAAATTGTATCCAATCAGCAAAAATAAGACCTGGAGTTGACTTTGGCTCAGGTCATTAGCTTCTCATAGCAATATTCAGGCTTAAGCTAAAGAAAGCTGGGAAAAACACTAGGCCAGCAAAGTATGACTTAGATCAAATCCTGTATGAATTTGCAGTAGAGGCGATGAAGAGACTCAAGGCACCAGATCCAGTGCGCACTGTGACTGGAGAACTGTGGGCAACATCCAAAATGTTCTACGTGAGGCGGCAGATGAAACCATCCTGAAGAAAAAAACAAGAAGGCAAAGCATTTGTCTGAGAAGCCTTTACAAATAGTACAAGAATGAAGGGAAGTGAAAAGCAAGGGAGAGAGGGAAAGATAAATCCAGTTAAATGCAGAGTTCCAGAGAACAGCTAGAAGATACAAGGAGGGCTTCTTCAATGAACGGTGCTTAATAATACAAGAAAACAACAAAAGGGGAAAGACTGGAGAGCTCTTCAGGAAAACTGGAAACATCAAGAGGCCCCAGAGATGGGCCCAATAAAGGATAAAAAAGGCGGAGGCCTAGTAGACACTGGAGAGATCAAGATGAGATGGAAAGAATACACACAAGAACCGTGTAAAAAAGGTCTTAATGAGCCGATTGCTGCAATGTTGGTTAGTCACCTCGGGTCAGACGTTCTGGAGTGCAAAGTCAAGTGGGCCTTAANGAGTCAGACACAGCTGAGGCGACTGCCCTGAACTGAACTGTGGAGAAATGGAAGAATACCCATACGTATCCTTCCTTAAGTGCTGGAATGTTTCCCCTTGTTTTACACTATGTTTCAGGAGATTGAGCTCTTTATTAGAATCTTATTAAAAACTAGTTTGTAAGAGAATTGACTGAGGTTTATTGATTCTTTGAATATATTTATGTATACATAGGTAGAAGGGTGCTGTACATAATAATTTACTGATTTGCTACTTAAAACTTAAACAAAAGTTGAAAAAAAGAAACACTTGGCAATTATAAGATTGTAAATCAATATTACTATTGTATAGAAAGTGCATAAAAAGTCTCTTATTATCTTTGTCTCTCACAAAGCACTCATTGCCAAGGAAATAATCTTCAATTTCTACCTTTATATTCATTATGTCACTGAATGCAAGTATAATTTTAAATTGTGAGAAATATCGTACTGATTCCTTGTTTATGTTTTGTAAGATAAGCAGGTCTCATGAAATATAAAACTGAATAATTTTAAACACAATGGGAATAATCTCAGCTCTATACTTTGTGGAAATACTTCACATGAGGAAGGCAAATTTACAGAAGACGATATACATGTACGTGTGTGTGGCTATGGAACACAGAGGTGAATTTATAAGTTTCAGCTTTAGCTGCTTATGTGTTCACTGCTATTCCTGTTGCTTTCTGTCACATGTGTATGTTCACTGTTTTAGTTTTTTAAAAGTTTAAAAAAATCAATTTTATAAAACTAAACCTTTAATTCTTATCTTCATAAATTTATATTCTTAAAGTTCCATCATTTCAAAGTTGTTATGAAGCAAATTTATTTTTATAAGTTTAACAGAAGCACTGTAACACCATAATTTCAGGATTCATCATGCTAGTTGTTCATAAAATAACAGAATTTTCTGTACCCATTTGCTTCTAGGAAAGTTATTTAACCAAGTATGACAATATGGAAATTAAATAAAATTCCTTCTTGACTTAATGCTATTAAAATAGCAAAGCATATTTCATAGCCTTTACCTTCCTTTAATTATGTCTAACTATAAATTCTATTTGGAGAAGAAAATGGCAACCCACTCCAGTATTCT
Source organism: Neotragus pygmaeus (assembly GCA_006410875.1). Classification (NCBI taxonomy): domain Eukaryota; kingdom Metazoa; phylum Chordata; class Mammalia; order Artiodactyla; family Bovidae; genus Neotragus; species Neotragus pygmaeus. The sequence continues at coordinate 122,305 of SJYV01020500.1, forward strand.
TGCCTGGAGAATCCCATGGACAGAGGAGCTTGGTGGGCTACAGTCCATGGGTCACTTGACCATAAAACTATGTAACTCTTCTTAAAAGCTTGCCATACAAACTCTTAGAACAATTTCTTTCATTTCATTGTTTAAATAGTCCATATGATTTTACTTCTTCTCAGAAATATTCCTAGAATAGGAGAAGTGAATATTATTTCCTTTTAGTATCCACTTGATAAATATACATGCCAATGTATTTGCATATAATTAAATAAAAGCTTTTCATTTATTTATGTGCTTAACATTTCTTAATATCACAATGTGTTTCAATACCATCAATTATGCATATTAAGCTTTCAAAGCACAATTAAAATTATTTTACTCCAGTGTAAATATATCATATATAATCAGTTATAGACACATAATCATATATGTGCAATTATAACAATTATTAAATTACATCATATCTTACTGTAAGCATACCACCAGTTTGAAAAAAAAATTTTTTTGTTCATCTGGATTCCAATCATCAAACATTCTCAGTAAGTCCCTTCAAATAATGAATTGAAAGTATACATTCATTTTCATACATTAAAAAATCTAATCCATGTTAGTTCAAAACTGCTCATAGTGGTTTTTAATTTAGAAATAGTTATTATTTACATTATCTTTACATTGTAGGTTTTTTAAATGACATATTGTAGTACCATCAGACCTTTTCAAAAAGAGTACGCAGAAGATCAGCTCAGAATTTTAGATGTTGTACAAAGGAAAAGTATGCTAATTGAATCTTTTTTCCTTCTCTTTCTTTGTAAGCTTACTCAGCTTGTTTCACAGTAGAATAGATGAAACATCAAAAAATGAAATGTAAATCACTCAATCTAGGAAATTTTGTTAGTTCTAAATAATACAAGAATGGTCATAGGAAAACTTGAAATTTGATTATGACAAAATTCAGGGATTGTTTGTGGATATCATGCAATGCAACTCTTGCCAATGCAACTCTTGCAACCTGTTGGCAACCTGTAGGTTATTATGGTTTCGATATATAGAAAGATTTTCCACATAGTAAACTACAGCTCAGATCCCAATAAAGTGAGAAGCATGTGTAGCACTCCACTTCCCCCAAATGCCTAAGTAAATTGATCTGCAGTTGAAGGAAAAAAAGTAAATTAAGCTGCCCCGACTTGCACATTGCTCTGTTGCTCATTCCAACCATCCACCGTCAGTTCAATTCAGTTCAGTCGCTCAGTCGTGTCGGACTCTTTGCGACCCCATGAATCGCAGCACGCCAGCCCTCCCTATACATCACCAACTCCTGGAGTTCACTCAGATTTAGGTTCATCGAGTCAGTGATGCCATCCAGCCATCTCATCCTTGGTCGTCCCCTTCTCCTCCTGCCCCCAATCCCTCCCAGCATCAGAGTCTTTTCCAATGAGTCAACTCTTCGCATGAGGTGGCCAAAGTATTGGAGTTTCAGCTTCAGCATCATTCCTTCCAAAGAAATCCCAGGGTTGATTTCCTTCAGAATGGACTGGTTGGATCTCCTTGCAGTCCAAGGGACTCTCAAGAGTCTTCTCCAACACCACAGTTCAAAAGCATCAATTCTTCAGTGCTCAGCCTTCTTCACAGTCCAACTCTCACATCCACACATAACTACCATCCACCATAAGATACCATAAATGATATAAGATGATTATTTATTTAAGACAATTATAAGATAACCACAATTGGTCTGTGGGAGCACACTCACATGTCAGTTATGGATCCGGCTGGCTCTCTTCCAAACTGCACTTGATTTCTTTCTGATCCCAGTTCTTAACTACCTTATTATTCTCTATATATATTAAAGAAATCATTCATAGTCTTCATTTAAAAACCAAGATGTTACATACATTTTAATTGCTGTAATATCCCAAACAGGGATTTTTCACGTAGATGATTATAAAGGAAATCTTGCAATGTGAATATAATATAAAAATAAAGGGAGATAGTATATTTTTTGATATAACATTTTAAAGACTGAGTAAAAAAAGATGGAAAAATTTCAAAATATTCCTACTGCTTTCCACATATTAATATTTCACATTCCTCCCTGGAAATAAACATCAGTATTATACAATTACTTTTCTAATTATCTTATATATGTCTTATTTCCAAGTAACATGGTCATCCTTAGCCACGTTTTTTCTCTCACTTACACGTAGTGTGACTCAGTGAAGTGAGCATGTTAGTGGCTCACTCGGGTCTGACTCTTTGCAACCCCGTGGTCTGGAGCCCATCAGGAACCTCAGAATCCATGTAATTCTCCAGGCAAGAACACTGGAGTGGGTAGCCTTCCTGTATCCAGGGGATTTTCTCAACCCAGGGATAGAACTCGCATCTCCTGAATTGCAGGTAGATTCTTCACCATCTGAGCCACCAGGGAAGCCTAACCCCGCCCCCAGAGAATTTATATTTTATATAAACAATTGTCTGACTCAGATTGTCCTTGGTTTCATGCAGAACAGATAGCATTGCAGGGCTTACTTTTCCTTGATCATCTGACCTAAGTGAAGAGCTTCTGCTTTGGTTGCTAAGCACCAGCATGAGACTATCTTTTTGTGATAGAGAAAAAGTTCTGGGTTGAATTGAGGAATATATAATCAAAGTTTCCCAAACTCAACAAGCACTAAATAAGGGACAAGTGTCTCTTTAATATTCTTCTTTAATTAATATGTTCTCCTTGAACCAGATAATAATGGTGAATAATAAATGATAAATAATCATGTAAGAAAGCCCCTGGTTAGCTTGAAACCTAAAGCATATTATCACATTTGCAGTGTTGTTCTTTTAGGTAAACATGCAAACTGCTATCAATATAAGGGCTACAAGGAAAAATGCTGCCAAAGGAGGCTGTCTCAGAAAATGCAATTGTTTGAGTGTTTTAGAACACCTAGAAAGCTTATACTAGAAGAGAAGCTAAAGCATAAGAGATCAGTTAAGAACAATGACTCAAATACCCAAAAGGCCTGACACTGTCATATAATACACAATGTCTCAATTCAGTTGCTCCATCGTATCTGACTCTTTGCGACCCCATGGACTGCAGCACGCCAGGCCTCGCTGTCCATCACCAACTCCCAGAGTTTGCTCAAACTCATGTCCATCGAGTCTGTGATGCCATCCAGCCATCTCATCTTCTGCAGTCCCCTTCTCCTCTTGCTTTCAATCTTTCCCAGCATCAGGGTCTGGGAGTCAGCTTCTCCTATCAGGTGGCCAAAGTATTGGAGCTTCAGCATCAGTCCTTCCAATGAGCACCCAGGACTGATCTCCTTTAGGAAGGACTGGTTGGATCTCCTTGCAGTCCAAGGGACTCTCAAGAGTCTTCTCCAACACCACAGTTCAAAAGCATCAATTCTTCACCGCTCAGCTTTCTTTATAGTCCAACTCTCACATCCATACACGACTACTGGAAAAACCATAGCCTTGACTAGAGGACCTTTGTTGGCAAAGTAATGGCTCTGGTTTTTAATGTGCTTAGAAACAATATCTAAGTTAGTGTAATACATTTTCAGCATTGTCTGTGATCTTGGGCAAAGAAACCTTTTCCCTCCTCTCCTGAACGTTCATGCTCATTCTCGGCTCTTCTGGGTTCAGTTGATCCCCCTTAAATTTCTCTGTTGAAATCCCAACGCTTAGCACCTCAGAATGTGACCGCTTGGTGAGAGGCTCTTTAGAGAGGCAATTAATGTGAAGCGAAGTCCTTGGAGCAGGTCTTAATCCCTAACCTTTGATTTAACCAAAGGTCTTGATCCTGTCTTGGTCCTCCTAGAAAGCAGACATCAGGAGACAGACGCACACCAAGGGGTGGTCACAAGGAGCCATCAGATGAAGACGGCCACCGAACAGCCAAGGAGAGGAGCTCGCTCCTTCAAAAGCAATGCTCTTCACGCCGTGATGCTGGACTTCCAGCCTCCAGAACTACGGGGAAATAAAATTTCTTTAATCCACCCAAATTGTTGAAATGTGCAGTGGCAGCCCTAACAGACTAATACACCTGACGCATATTTTCCTGTTGGAAATATGGTTATTACATTAATCCTAATTCTTATTGCATTTTATTGTAAGTTCTTTGAGTCTGGCATCAGATCACTGATATTCTTATGCTGTCATTTGTCTCTGAAAAATTTTATGATCTTATGTAGAGCGGGACTCCAAAACTAGCATTGATTGTTAACAGAGTGATTTTTATTGCAAAAGCCCTTGTTGAGTATTGACTATGTGATTTATACTGCTACAAGTAATAAAAAATAATAAAATGTTATTATACCCTTTATTATGAAAGAGACTACCTTGCTGGGTAAAAATCTCGGTATGGGTGTTTTAGTACTGGTTCAGCCTTGTAAAGGCCTGGTGAACCGGTCCGCTTCACTATGCCTCGAACTCCAGCATTTCTAGTCATTTTATCGTGCTTCATGGTTTCTCAAATAAAGAATGAAAGTGACAGTGAAGTCGCTCAGTCATGTCCGACTCTTTGCAACCTCATGTGCTATAGCCTACCAGGCTCCTCCATCCATGGGATTTTCCAGGCAAGAGTACTGGAATGGATTGCCATTTCCTTCTCCAGGGGATCTTCCTGACCCAGGGATCAAACCCAGGTCTCCCGCATTGTAGACAGATGCTTAACCATCTCAGCCACCAGGGAAGTCAAGAATAGGTAGATGGCATTTCAAAGGTAGTAATCTCATCCCCTTTAAGTAGCAGAAATAATTTCAACCATATATTGCTTCAACTGGTGAATAAAGCAGTCTACAAATGTAGCATAAAATCACTAAAAATGGTAAAAGCTCTCTTCCTTAAAATGGAAATTACGTGAACATTTTAGAACAACAGGTTTTATTTGGAGTTCTTAGAATATCTACTTAAACTATTTAAATACTTATTCAACATATATTGACATTTATAAAGTAAGTCTCTTGTAAGCTAATAATTTTATTAACATGAAAGAAACTTGAAGACCACATAGGACCACCAGACTGACAAAACAGTGTGAGAAAAATCATGAAGAAAATATAAAGTGAAAGTGAAGTGAAAGCGAAGTCGCTCAGTCATGTCCGACTCTTAGCGACCCCATGGACTGCAGCCCACCAGGCTCCTCGATCCATGGAATTTTCCAGGCAAGAGTACTGGAGTGGGGGGCCATCGCCTTCTCCAATAAACCAGGCAGTCCTCATCAAAGTGAAAGTGAAGTCGCTCAGTTGTATCCGACTGCGACCCGTGGACTGTAGCCCACCAAGCCTTTCCGACCATGGGATTCTCTAGGCAAGAATACTGGAGTGGGCTGCCATTTCCTTCTCCATAACATTATGTGAATAATGATTTATAATGGATCAGATGAAAACATTGTCAAACCAAAAATAATTGTGATACTTTCATATCTTAAAACTTGAAAGTTGACAGTGGAACTAGTCTGGATCCTCAGTTCTTAGATCACAAACATCTTACTGGAAAATTATGCCTTTGGATTAGAATTTTAAAGGCTGAATTTATAATATATTCTCTACTTGTCCTCACTATAGGAAAGAAAAAATGCATATATCCTCAGCTTTTGATTAAGCAGTTCTTTTGGCAACTAGTCATCAATTGTGCAAAATGAAGAATTATTTTATGGTTACAACCAATAAATAAAGCATATACCATGGCCCGTATCCTTGAAAGACTATTTAGTCTCAGACAAACTCCTTCATATCTATCACAGAACAAAGGGAGATAGAATGAGTAATTTGCAAAAGGAAACAATGGTATATATATTGAGATTTTTGCTTTTTTATCCACTTAAGTATTGTTTCAGAAATAATATCCACATATGTAACTTTCCGCATATAATATAAAGTATGTGAAAAAGAAATGTAAACATATTTTGATACTTTGAATCTGAAGCTGCTGAGACTTTTCTCTCTAAATTTATTAATCTCCCTTTGGAAAGACAATATCTTTTGAAGAAATCTTAGGGAAAAAAAGCTGTAATTTACTGCAAAAAGGTTAATCTGCTTAGCATTTAGCCAAAATATGATGTCTTTTTATTTCCCAACTGGAACTTACATTTGCTACCTTTCTATTTAAGTTTAGCAATAATAAAAACCACTTCAAGTTATTTTCATTGTTCTGTTCACTATTTACACTAAAACAGTAGCATATGAAAAGCTATTCTTCTCAGAAGTGTTGTTTAAGGTATGAAAGACATAGAGCTGGGCTGGGAGCGGGGGGTGGGGGAACATTAAGCACAGCAGTTCTTAAATTGAAATCTATGTCTCAAAATACCCAAATTGATATAACTGTATTTTCTGACACTTGGAAGCTTAGTTGAAGCCTCTGCCTTTGATTGTTCATCCCCCAGCATATACTCACCGCAAACAGCTCTCTTTTCAATTGCGCTTTTTAAGTGTACCTATAAATCAACATTATGAGAAATGTCTTCAGTGCATATAGAAGAGCACGGTCTATGAATGGTAAATAGTGATCTGAGACCATTCCATTGACCTCAGACCTTTTATATAAATGCTACCAACGAAAGTGGTGTGTTTATTCAGTATCTTAAATCCAAAATTATTGATTTACTTAGACAACTTTTTTTTTTAAGAGCAACAAACTCCTCAGATATATCTTCTCTTCCTATCTACCCAATTTGATGTTTTCTGATAGCTTACATTTTTTGTGAAAATTTAGAGATGTTTTGGAGATTTACTATAAACACATTACATTAAAGTCTGGGGAAGCCATTTGTTAAAAAAATAATTTTGTTGAAATTGAATTCTGCAAACAAAATGCAAGATCAATCGGCCAGTTTAATGGGGTTGTTGGTAGCTTTATTCTTTTTATTAAGTCAAGAAAAACTGTTGGAAATTAGAATTTATTATTTGTTACCTGCTTGGTTTCATCAGGTTATGGAAGACGCATTTGATCTCATCCTTCCTCAGAATAACTTTTTAAGTAGTCAACAGTATAATAAAGAAACCACCAAAGGCATAATTTTGCAATTAACGACCAGCTTCACTCAACACAAAGCAAAGTAATAATTCTGATAAAACCTTTGCCGCCTGGGGGCTCAGAATGTAAAGACTCTGCAATGCAGGAGACCCAGGTTCAATCCCTGGGTAAGGAGGATTCCCTGGAGAAGGAGGGAATTGCAACTGACTCCAGTATCCTGGCTTGGAAGATTCCATGGATAGAGGAGCCTGGCAGGATACAGTCCACAGGATCTCAAGAGTCAACTTGGCTGAACAACTAATGCTTTCATTTTTATTAGAGATTTAACCAAACTAACTCAGATTATATTAGTATTAGCACTAAAAAAACCTCTGATTTAATTTTCATGATAGATTAAAAAAATTTAAAAATCTCTTGTATGTTTATTTTTCTCTGTTCATTCATATTCAGAAATTTTAGTAATTGACTTCTGCTTTCTTAGTGAAAGTCCCTTTTACATTTATTTTAGATTTAGAGTCAAATGCACTAGGTGAGGAAAAATATCTTTAAATTAATGTCATTATGCAACTCCAAGAGAGGGCCATGTTTTTAGGACCGCCCGGTAGGATTTAAGGGATTTGATTTTCATCAGTATACTGGATGGGTGCATGCTAAGTCACCTCAGTCGTGTTCAACTCTTTGCGACACCATGGACTGTAGCCCACCAGGCTCCTTTGTCCAAGGGATTCTCTAGGCAAGAACACTGGAGTGGGCTGCCATTTCCTCCTCCAAGGGATCGTCCCAACCCAGGGATTGAACCTGTGTCTCTTACAGCTCCTGCATTGGCAGGTGGGTTCTTTAGCACTGAGCCATCTGGGATATATTACAATAAATTAACTCATATGTAAAGAGTAACAGACTTAGCTGAATATGTACACACACATAGGAATAAACACAATCAAGTGCCAATTATTAAAACTAAGATACAGTCATAAATAGAACAGCAACCCAAATAAATAAAGGAAATTCAAAAAAGTGCATTTTTAGGTAAGTCACTAAAGTGGTCAGTTAAAACTTATCCTTACTGGTGTCTCTGAAAACAGTACATCAAAATATGCCTCAGAGTTACCTCACCAACTCTATTAGTCAGTGATCAATAATTCTTATTGTGATGGAAGGTAAATCATTAATTCCCAGATACTTCTATTTTCCTATGCCCTCAGGCAGAACAGAATCCTTTAGCCTGAAGAAATTTAGGGAAACTAATGTACATGCTAGCTATTAAAGAAGATGGTGCAGACTAAAATAATTAAAGATAAGGTATGGAGAGCATGCACATATATTAGGAAAGGATTTACATTCTAGGACAAAACTGTCTGTAATGAACACACTCTCAGAAATGCTACCAGATACATCCCTTAGCAAGTGATGTTTAGACTGTACATGGAGATACACAGGTATACATCACCAAGATACATTCCTTGAATAGATTTTCATCTTCGTCTTGCACTTAACCAGAACTCACTAAAGTAAAGGGTTGAATTATTGAGTCAATGGTAGCAATAACATTGCACATTATATGTGTTAGATTTTGTGTTTTATAGAGGCTATTATTCTAGCTAGTCTCATCATAGTTTGAAAAGTAAGAACACACAACTTAGATAAGTGTCCACTAGTTAGTTTATCTTTCTGCCCGCAGACACATATCAAAATAACCACTAACATAAGAAAACCCCTACACATTCAAACCTGTGCTCATTTGCCCTGTACTGACATTTTACCTTCAACAGTCACACTAAATAAAGAAACCTAACTTGATGACTTTCAAACTTTTATTGGCAATTCTATGTAACAAGTGTGTATTAAAAATAATCACAGATTTTGTTCAATGAAAATTTTTGGTAATATATCATGGGATATTTGGAAGTGTTTGACTGCAACAAATGCTCATCCAGGTTCTGAATTTCATCCAGTTTCATGAGCTTCATCCAGCTTACTGAGATATTGATTTTCTTTACATATTTATTTCAGAGAGACTCCCAATCAGTAAGCATGGTGTATCTCCCATTTAAAAACAAAAGCTATTTTCTCTCAGTAATGTTTCTTTTTCTTTTTTTTAATTTTTTGTGTATAGTTCTTGAACAACTTTCACTAGATATGTTTAATTATTTGGTGATTTTATATTGTTATCAGTGACACCTTTAGAACTTCGAGCTATTTAAAAATCTTCACCTACAATTATTTCATTGTGAATAATGATGATTTATCTGTCCTATTCCAATCTTTATGATCTGACTGTGGCTCAGATCATGAACTCCTTATTGCCAAATTCAGACTTCAATTGAAGAAGGTAGGGAAAACTTCCAGATCATTCAGGTATGACTAAATCAAATCCTTTAAGATTATACAGCAGAAGTGACAATCAGATTCATGGGATTTTATCTGATAAAGCACCTGAAGAACTATGGATAGAGGTTCATGACATTGTACAGGAGGCAGTGATCAAGACCATCCTCAAGAAAAAGACATGCAAAAAGACAAAATGGTTCCCAAGGAAGCCTTACAAAAATACTGTGAGAAGAAGAGAAGTGAAAGGCAAAGGAGAAAAGGAAAGATATACCCATTTGAATGCAGAGTTCCAAAGAATGCCAAGGAAATATAGGAAATCCTTCATAAGAGAACAGTGCAAAGACACAGAAAAAAACAATAGAATGGAAAAGACTAGAGTGCTCTTCAAGAAAATTAGAGATATCAAGGGAACATTTCATGCAAAGATGGGCTCAATAAAGGACAGAAATTGTATGGACCTAACAGAAGCAGAAGATATTAAGAAGGGGTGGCAAGAATACACAGAATAGTACAAAAAAGATCTTCATGACCCAGATAATCACGACGGTGTGATCACTTACCTAGAGCCAGACATCCTGGAATGTGAAGTCAAGTGGGCATTAGGAAGCATCACTATGAACAAAGTTAGTGGAGGTGATGGAACTCCAGCTGAGCTATTTCAAATCCTAAAAGATGATGCTGTGAAAGTGCTTCTCACAATATGCCAGCAAATTTGGAAAACTCAGCAGTGGCTACAGGACTGGAAAAGGTCAGTTTTCATTCCAATCCCAAAGAAAGACAATGCCAAAAAATGTTCAAATCACTGCACAATTGCACGCATCTCACACGCTAGCAAAGTAGTGATCAAAATTCTTCAAAACAGGCTTCAACAGTATGTGAACTGTGAACTTACAGATATTCAAGCTGGATTTAGGTAGAGGAGCCAGAGATCAAATTGCCAACATCCGTTGGATCATTGAAAAAGCAAAAGGGTTCCAGAAAAATGTCTACTTCTGCTTTATTGACTATGCCAAAGCCTTTGACTGTGTGGATCACAACAAACTGAAAAATTCTTAAAGAGACGGGAATACCAGACCACCTGGCCGGCCTCTTGAGAAACCTATATGCAGGTCAAGGAGCAACAGTTAGAACTGGACATGGAACAACAGACTGGTTCCAAACAGGAAAAGGAGTACATCAAGGCTGTATATTGTCGCCCTGCTTATTTAACTTATATGCAGAGTACATCATAAGCAACACTGGGCTGGAAGAAGCAGAAGCTGGAATCAAGATTGCTGGGAGAAATATCAATAACCTTAGATATACAGATGAGACCACCCTTATGGCAGAAAATAAAGAGGAACTAAAGAGCCTCTTGATTAAAGTGAAAGAGGAGAGTGAAAAAGCTGGCTTAAAACTCAACATTCAGAAAACTAAGATCATGGCATATTATCCCATGACTTGATGACAAATAGATGGAGAAACAGTGACAGATTTTATTTTCTTGGGCTCCAAAATCATGGCAGATGGTGACTGCAGCCATGAAATTAAAAGACACTTGTTCCTTGGAAGAAAAGCTATGACCAACCTAGACAGCATATTATAAAGCAGAGACATTACTTTATCAACAAAGTCCATCGAGTCAAGGCTATGGTTTTTCTGGTAGTCATGTATGGATGAGTGTTGGACCATAAAGAAAGCTGAGTGGTGAAGAATTGATGCTTTTGAACTGTGATGTTGGAAAAGACTCTTGAGAATCTCTGGGACTGCAAGGAGATCCAACTAGTCCATCCTAGAGGAAATCGGTCCTGAATGTCCATTGAAAGGACTGATGGTGAAGCTGAAGCTCCAATTCTTTGGCCACTTGATGCGAAGAACTGACTCATTTGAAAAGATTCTGATGCTAGGCAACATTAAAGGCAACAGAAAGAGGAGATGGTAGAGGATTGGATGGTTGGATGGCATCATCAACTCTATCAACATGAGTTTGAGCAAGCTCCTGAAGTTGGTGAGCGACAGGGAAGCCTGGTGTGCTATAGTCCATGGAGCCGCAAAGAGTCAGACATTACTGAGCAACTGAGCTGAATTTAATCTGTTAAAAATCTTGTTTAAGTTATTTTTGGAATTGATAATAATAGACATTCTTTCTCTTTTCTCTTCTTAGGCAGAAATTTCTCAGTATTTCATATTAAAAAATAATGTTTCCTATGGGTTTTCAAAAATATATATTAAATGAATCCATTATCTAGTTTTCTAATTCTTCTACGTATCTATTTCAATGATTCCACTTTTCTCAGTTATTCTCTTAATGTGTTAGAAATGATGACTTAATATTTTCATTGGTAAACCACTTCTGCTTGGTTGACAAAATCCAAGTTTGCCAAAGTGTATTCTCTAATTTATATATTACCAGATCTTCTTTCCTCATATGTTGGTTAAATTACTGCACCAGGCACTTGCCTGGTGGCCCAGTTGCTGATAATCCACCACGCCTTCTGGGGGACACAAGGTCGACCTCTGGTCAGGGAACTCAGCTCTCATGTATTGCCGGACAACTGAGCCCACGCAGCTCAGCTTCTGACCCTGCACTCCCAGGCCCAGGCGCCACCACTGGAGTCTACGCGCCCCAGAGAAAGATCCCTCTCGCCGCACCTCAGATGTGCTGCTGCTGCTGCAGCTAAGTAGCTTCAGCCGTGTCAGACTCTGTGCAACCCCATAGACGGCAGCCCACCAGGCTCCCCCTTCGCTGGGATTCTCCAGGCAAGGGACTGGAGTGGGGTGCCATCGCCTTCTCCGAACTCAGATCTGAGGCAGCAAAAAAATAAATTTTGTTGTACCAAAGGTCATGAGATCGTTCTACAATTTTCTTTCTTATTATAGTGCTTGGTATGGGTAAAAAGGTTACACCAGCTCCATAAAATGTCTGGAAAATGTCCCCCTATTGTTTCTATAAAACAGTCTGTATGATATTGTTGCTATTAATATTATGCAGCTGTTTATTGCCACCTGATCTTTCACTGTGCTTCTGGAATAGTCTTCCTGCAATATTTTAACTAGAGATTTAATTTTTAAATTTCATTTGCTTCTTATTGTTGTTTAGTCATTAAGCCACATCTGACTCTTTTAAGACCCCATGGACTGTAGCCCGCCAGGTTCCTCTGTCCATGGGGAACCCAGGCAAGAATGCTGAAGTGGAGTATTTTAAATAGACTTTGACAACTCAAATTTTCTCTTTTTCCTTATTTCAGTTTAGGAAAGCTGTACTTTCCAACAGCTGTCTCCACTTAAATTGTTCAATTAGTTGAGATAAAATGTTCTTATATTTACCTGTGATTTTTATGCCAATTTTTTAAAATTGAATGTTGGTCTTTGGATATGAAATATATTGGAGGTTCTTTGAGCTCTGATTGAAGTGCTCTGCATCAATAGTGTAAGTATTGTATGCCTGGCAAGCAGTCATCTCTTTCAGTCATATTGAGTTGAGTCGTTGATATTTTTCAGATTTGTAAAGACTGTGCCTATTTGCTGTTCACCCTTCATTCTTGCTAGCATATCTCCGTGACCCGACGGAAAAGTATGGGATGATTACCTTGCTCAGTTTCTCCGTCGATTCCTGTCCTTTGCAACCCTGTGGACGGCCGCCTGCCAAGCTCCTCTGTCCATGGAATTGTTCCCGGCAGGAGTACTGGGGTGGGTTGCCATTCCTCCTCCAGGGACTCTTCCAGACCCAGAGACTGAAGCGGTGTCTCCTGTGTCTTCTGCACTGGCAGGCGGATTCTTGACCACTAAGCCACCGAGGAAGCCCATGGGATGATTCCCAGGCCCTGCTCATCGCTGGGATTCCTCCGCTGTGTGAGGCTGTCAGGACGCTGCCTGCTCAGGGTCTCAGCGTGCCTGTGGAGACAGTCAGTAGCTCAGGTGGGGAAGCAGCATCCAGCACTGAGCTTGCGTCTCTGAACACCGCTTGCTTTGGAAGCTTGCCGCACATTTCTTCAATATCCTCACAGCTCCCTGACTTATACAAATGCAGCAGAATGACCTTGCTTTTGTGTGTTAACTATTCAGAGCTTGTGCAAGTGAGGCTGCTAGGTGAACTGCAGAGAAGTTAGGGAAAACCTGCACACAGATAGCAATTACTTGTGTACGTGTGTGTGTGTGTGTCCATTGTGTGTCTGGGAATGACACTTCCTCCAGATTCAAAACCAGAAACAGACCAATAATAATAGCTTGGTCTTTAAGTCTGTTACAGAGTATGGGTAACAAAATTCTCTAATGATATGTCATTTAATTTCAAGGAGGGTCTACATCTACATGACTGTAATTTGTTAGTTAATCATAGTAAAGAGTCTTCAGAATTAATTGGAAGTATTGCAAAATTCCCAAGAATTTTAGTGCTTAGAGTAACATGACAGTCTCAAAGAAGAGATCATGAGAGTATTTTGTTCNCTACATGACTGTAATTTGTTAGTTAATCATAGTAAAGAGTCTTCAGAATTAATTGGAAGTATTGCAAAATTCCCAAGAATTTTAGTGCTTAGAGTAACATGACAGTCTCAAAGAAGAGATCATGAGAGTATTTTGTTCATTATTCATAATTACAAATGTTGTCCAATGGAGCTGGTGAAGAGTTTTAATTAAAAGCAAGATATAATTTCCAGAGAAAAGGTCAATTATGGGTTTAGGAAAAAGAGATGTTACAGATCAGATTTTTATATTTCATGGTATTTTAGGCAGAAGGAATGAGTAGAGATTTCCCAAGATTAAGAAACTTTTAATTTTAAAAGTTTTTAAGAATATGAAAGAAAGACATTTAGGAAAATAAGGAATAAATTAAAACATTGTGAAAAAAAGTTGTTCATTTGGCATCTGGAGACTGGTTAACATCTCATCTCATTTACCAGATGCATAATGTTGGGCAAGCTATTTAACCTCTTGGAATTTTAAATTGCTAATCTTTTAAAATAGATCTAGTAACACTGACCTTATATGATTCATGAATAATAAATATGATCATAGGAAATAGCAGTAGGAACAGACCCTGACACTTATTAAGGGCTTGATAATTGTTTATTGAACACGACACGTTTAGTATACATGATAATGCTAACCCAGTGCACAAATTAGTAATATTACTTGCTAAATCAAGGCAAGAGAAGTTGCGCTCAGCAGTCTCAGTGTTCTGTCACTTTGCATGCCAAGTCCTCTCCCGGCTCCTCCTTCCTCCCCTNAGCTGTGTGCAACTCGTAGCGAGCCCATGGACTGCAGCCCGCCAGGCTCCTCCGCCCATGGGGCACTGGATTTTATATATAGCAGTGTTCACATGTTAATTCCCCTCCTTACTCCCTTTTAACCGTAAGTTTGTATTTTACATTTGTTGCTTATATGTGGAGTCTAAATAAACAGGAAGGGGTAGAGGTGAACTCAGAAATATTCTGATTCTTAAATATTGGTTGGCATTCTTACTTTTCGCATGAATATGTATGATCGCGGCTAGGGTGAGAGGAGGAGGGAAAAGACAGGAGTGAAGAGAAGGGGAAAGGAGGGAGGAGAAGGAAAGAAGGAGGGAGGGAAAAGGGGTGGTTAGAAAAGAGGAAGGAAGCAAAGAAGGAAGAAAGAAAGGGGGCGATGAAGGATGGACGAATTCCACTTTGGTTTTAAGGAAGAATTGGAAGGAGAAAGTTACCACTATGAGGCAGACAGCTTGTCCATTTTTCCAGAGTTTTCTCACTTAGTCATTAATATAAGTTTCAGAAGTATGCATAAATAGCTCCCTTGTACAAATGAGGGAACAGAATCATGCTGTTGTACACATAGAAATAGTCATCTAGGATTGACATATGGTCTCGACTTCCTTGAATCCTAATACCAAATAGATTTATGAGATGGGACCAAATGGTGAAAATATTCCCAGTGGCTTTCAGAAATGAAATCCCCTTATACTTCTGAACAATCTTATTTATGCCTGTTTTACAATAAAATGCTCAGTTCAAAGTTATGGTATTTTTTTCCCCCACTTGGTAAGTGACACATACAAAAAAATTCAAAATACGTGTGCATATTGTTTAGGGAGAAGCTGTGTGTTTTTAAATTGTATTTCCGTTTCATGTAATGAATTGCCTTTCTGTTACACAAGCATTATCTGTTTGAACACACTATAGCTTGGTTCTCTTAGGGTTGAACTAGTTCTGAACTGGCTTCCAGTCTTTGTGAGGCCTGGCCTACTTCTGGTTCATTTGCATCTCAAGCTGTGGTGGGAAAGTTTAGAAATCTCCGATGTTCAGCAGGGCTCCCTTTGAGGGGCCCTGCATTTCAATGTCGGGTCCCTGAAGCTGTGAGACTGCCTGGAACACTGCAAAAGACTGTGGCCTCTCATCTGCCATTTTTTGCTAATTTTCTCTGCTTTTGGACTGCACTAGTGAAGCGAAGTGAAAGTCACTCAGTCGTGTCCAACTCTGCAACCCCATAGCCTAGAGCTCGCCAGGTGCCTCTGCCCATGGAATTCTCCAGGCAAGAATACTGGAGTGGACTGCACTAGAATATTGGTAAAAGAGGAAAAACATAGCAGGCTTAGGCTCCGAACTTTGATTCTTTCCTTGATCTTAAACACTAATGTTCTGGCTGCCACTATATTTCTTTTTCAGCAAAACAAATTCATTTCAACAAGTTTTGTCTAATTTCCTAGGACTCAACCCACCTCCGAAGACAGTAAGAATGGTGGTTTAGGCTTGTTAGCCTGCCATTATCAGGAACTGAGCTACTGTTACCAGTACATTGATATTTTAAACAAAACTGAAATAGAAAAATAATATAACAAGAGGATGCATTATTCAAAAATTTCTTAAAATAGTAAAGCTAAATAAAAAATTATATAGTGATATAAGCACATAATGTAATCTCGGACTTACTAATAAATAATAAGAAGAAGACTTTTGAAGATTCATGTTATGCTCACAGATGAACTTACCCTATTCATGAGAATTGAGAATATATTCAACATTGCATCATTTTAATGCACGTGGATAATCTTCCCCCCTGATTTGACAAGGTAGTACCTACTGAGGAGAAGAGTTAAAATCCAACCGTGCTCTCCTTAGCTATACATTGCTTTGTTGTCTATCCTTCAGGAGAGAAGAATAAAATTCAGAAAGAAAAAAAACTCCAAAAGCCAGTGTATATTTTTTTCAGGCACTATAGTCCTAGTGGAAACTGCTTTAGCCTGAAGAAACATTGCTGAATTAAAAAGGTAGACTCTTTAGAACCCATGCTTTGAGTGAATATTTCACCCTCAAACATACTTATGAAAAAGAGTCATCATTGTCCTTGACGGGAGTTATCTGTGAGTGGGGGAGGTGGCTGGGAAGAGATTCGAGAAAGCTTGGATACATTATTTACTAGCTTTCTTTATAGAAACACTTAAATTGTGCAACAGTGTCCTGCTACAGGGACAGTTACTTTTGAGTAGCAAAACAGGTGATTCTAGTTTGGAAGTTGAGAACAGACAAATCTGTATTTTTGAGTGGTCACTCTGTGGCCTTCACTGTGCTCTATGCTTTTAAAGTCATACTCAATTCAATCCTCCATTGCCCATTAGATATTAGCAGTGCTGACCTGAAATAAAGAGATCTCCAGATATTTTTCCAGCAAAGATGTGTTATTTAGAATCAGCAGAAAATTGCAATTTAGGGTTGGCCACCATGGCAAGCAAAGCGCAAGGGGGAGCTGGGGGATGCTGCCGTGCAGAGGACAAGGATGCTGGAGAGCTGTGGGAGGCAGGGAGTCCCTGACTTTTCACTGGCTGGGTCCTTGCCAGGAGAGAAGCGGAATCTTTCTTCTTGTCCTGCTCTGCTAGCGTTGCGAGGATTAAAGCTCCCAGTCTGCTCTTCAACTCTGCTTAACTGAGGCTTCTGTTTATTGATTTTTTTTAACAGTAGTCGTCCATTAACTCTGTATCACAGAACAGAAAACTGAGACTGGGAAAATCAGTATCTTTCCTAGATTCACAAAAGTAATCAAGTTTGGATATAAACCAACTTCAGAAGATCTTCTTGGTCTAGAAAACCTGTGTTGCTTTTACCTGCATTATTTTGCCTTTTACATCACATTAGTCTACAAGCATGTTAAAAAACAAGAAAATCAACAAGTTCCTTATCAATTTTTAAACCTTGCTTCTATTACCATATAGTACAAATAACTTTGGTTGATAAAAAGGAAAAGATAAATTATTGTGAGAAGCCAGCTTCCTGAAATAAAAAGAGTTCACAGCAGGGCATAGTTCTGGGCTATTCCATTGGAGGGAATTTGATTTATTCAAATCCTGCTATAATTGTTTCAAAACTAAATGAAAATGGAATCGTCTATTATCATATAGAAGGATTAAGCCCTAAATTGGATTTCCGAGTTTAAGATGAAAAAGTAAGCTAACCTCCAAAATGGCTTAAAATTGAACTTTATCTCCTGGTATGGAACAATAGCTTTAAGAGATTTAGGTGAAGAATGAGTCTCTGAAAAATGGCATAGTAATAAAAATGGCAGTTTTATAAGCAAATTACGGCAAATATTCTATTTTGCCCTTTAACCCAATATTATTATGAAATCTGATAAATGTATAATCTTTCAGTAAAACTTTTTTTCATATGTTAATGCCTTGTAGGTTAAATACAGAGTTCGAGAATAAATGCCAAAGGCATGCAGGCACACGCGTGCGCATACACACGTGCACGCACACACACACACATATCAGCGTAATATGAGTAACTTACTTTCCTAATTTAGAAAGATAGTTATACATTGCTTTTTGAATTATATATTATACCTAGTAAGAATAACAGAAAACATATCTATTTTTAGGGTGATATCCTGAACAGTTTTGCTTGCCTTAAGGTTAAAGGATCCTTTACAGAGTTTTTAGTTTTGGCAATCCTCTAAAAATGTTAAATGAAATTGGAAGAGGTTTGGGCTTTGGGAGCTATCCACAGGTAGAATGTTTTGGCTCTAAGTCTGAAATACAGTAATACACCAGTGATTCTTTACTGGGGCTTATTTCTAGCCCCCGCTCCCAGATACGTCTGCCACTGAGACATTTTGGCTGTCACCAGTGTGGGAAGGCTCCTGATAGAGGCGAGACGGCAGAGGCCTGGCTGCTGCTCGTTCACAGCCTGCAGGACGGCTCTGCTCAACCGGGAGCTGCCCGAGTGAGCCCGCAGAGGGTCTGTGCTCATCTTTCTCTCATTCGTGCGGTGGATTCTGACTTTTGACGTGAAGTTCCAAAATAGACGTCACACAGTTGTGCTGGAATCAACATCACTATGCTTCAGAACATACACATAGGTAAATGCTTTTTACTTTGGCATGAAATTCAAAGTACCACCCTCCTTCCCATGAATGTTCGCATGAAGAAAGCAAAAACTAATGCTCTAACTTATATTTCTGTCTATTTCATGACAGGGGTAGAATTTGTATAAATTAAGCCAATCAGTTCCAAGATTGAAATATTTGAAACCTATGCCATATAGTCTCAAAATATCTGTAATTAAGAATCACCTGGTATGCTCTGGAATAAAATAAATATCCAAAACCTACACCAGAGGGTTGTTTTGCTTTGTTAAGTGTGAAGCAGAGGCAAATGCATTTTCTCAGTTAATGAGAACATCGCGTGGTTCTGATGCGGTCAGTTCACTCGGGGTCCTATTTGGGAAAATGGAACAGAATTCCGGCAGAACCAGTGGCTCTAGTGGCGTATTAAGTAGCAATTCCTAACTTTGTACTTGAACGTCTGTGATGCAAAATTCAATGCTAAATGAATAACTGTCATCTAGGGCTTGAAAAGTACAAATAAAAATGTTAAAATGAAACATATGGGCTTAGATCAATATATTCAAGCACTGTCACCTCACATTATTTCAAAACATGACCTTGTATTTGACATGTAATTTTGTCCCCAAATTACCTTCAAATGAGTGAGCAAATGAATGAATGGTAATTATTTACAATAAATGCATATGTTAGATACATTTCCTTTTGCTTACACACAGTGCCATCGGCTTGTATAACAATGATGGATTTATGGCAAAAACATATGAGAGAAGAATCCATTAGCAGGGAAATAAATGAGAAATGCAAATGTATCTACTCATAAAGTTAGAGTTTTATTATTGCTTATTTTCTAGTCAATTTAAAATTATTTGATTAAACCTTGATATGAACTATCTGACATTATTTACAGAAGCTCAGAAGAAAGCGCGCTGCTGACTAACACAATGGGAGACAAAATAATGAGTGAATACCCTGTTTGGAGAATTGTTGAAAGAAATTGAGAGAGAACGGAGAAAGCGAGAGCACAGAAATGAAGACCCTAAAGAAATATACTAGCATATGGTTCTCTGTATTTTTTCATATTCTTTGCCTAACTTTATCCTGATTAAGGTGGTCTTTCAACATATTGAGTCTAAAATCTAATCATGCTGTAAGAGATAATACTAGCAAGTGAAATTTCACTCTGAAAATGTTAGTCTGTTAGGAATAATGCAAAGATTCAAGGACAATGAGAGTTTAGAAAAGGCATAAAGGGAAACAGTTCAATACAGAAAAGAGGCTTAAAATAACTGGGTCCTGTCAACTGTAGAGAAATATGANCTTCCCAGAGCCAGGGGTTTCTCAGGTGGAGACCACAGACGGGAGCCTCATCAGCTCTCTAGGTCTAGACTGGAAGCCCCAAACTTAGGGACCCAGGAATCTGGCACCTGTTGATACCTTTTTTCACAGCAGGACTTGATATGCCAGAGAACTGAACTGGCAGACAATCTGATGGTGCACTCACTGCCAGGCTCTTCTAAGAGAAATGAGGCCCCCATTGCTGGCTAATTACGCCCAACCTACCCACCGTCACACAGTCCCTCTCCAAACTCTCTACTGCAACAATACACCCTGGACAACTTGACCAACACCAAGGAATATATATGTTCTATTTGCTCACCTGAAGAAGATCCCATGGTAATAAATTTTACTTAGTAAGCAAAACCTTGTTTTATCGTGTTTGTTGTTAATGGCTTAAAAAAATTTTTTTTTATTGAAGGATAATTGCTTTACAGAATTTTGTTTTTTTGTCAAACCTCCACATGAATCAGTCTGCTAATGGTTTTTTAAAAGCACGTGTTTGTTTTTTTTTTAAGTATGTTAGGTTTTAGATGGGATAAAATAAATAAAACTTTAGTCCATCATGCTGTTTTGAGCCAAACTCTTCATTCTAAAGCAGCAGCCCTTTCCTCTACTTAGGGTTTTATCGATGGGGGTAGAGAGCTAAGACTTTTGCTCTGATGTCACTTCTCCAGGGTTGGCAGGGGATAGTTTCTCTTCTGCTTCTGTACACGACTCAGCAGCAGGCACCACGGGCTTCTCAGCAGGTTGCAGACCTGGCTGGCTTCCACACACCAGTCCTTTGGCAGAAAACTTGGCCAGCAGGCAAAACACTTGAAGTGAATTTCATGGGTGTGGAGACATCTATGCAATGCCTCCTTTCTCCTTCCCTTTTACAACAGGCATGTGAGCTGCCCCAAACCCATTTTACACAGAAATGGGTGCTACTTCGGGTATTGAAATGTCTCACTTTACACTGGCTGTCCTTTGGCGTTACACCTCACCTGCCCTCCCCCCGCCAGAAAGTAGAATTTTGTCTACATGACCAGCGGCAATGTTAACAGTCACAACATTTAGGTCGTTTTCCAGATGGGCTGCAAAAGCTAACATCATCTTTTCAAGTGGAAATAGTGTTTTTATAAAAGACCCATTTGTATAGCAGGATTTTTTTCCTCCAGTGAGGACGCCAATGATTCACATATAATACATCCCCCCTCCATGGAGAAAACTTGAATGCTTTGTCTCTAAAAATGGTCTCTTGAGAATACTACTGAGTACTGCTGATTAATGAACTGAAGGTGAAAAGACAAATGCAATAAGGCGTGGTTTGGCTAAGTAGTCAAACTAAACAAATTTTGGGACCATTAGAGTTTAAAAAAATAGGGGAGAAAGAAGGATGGAGAGAACCTGTCTGGCATTCTGCAGAACAGGATAGGGACAAGGAATTTGGGGGAGACGCTGCTCATGTGTTTATGTAGAAAGAAGGTACAGGAAGGGGAGCAGTTAGTCAACTGGCCCTTTCATGTGACACAACATTCTGGAAACCCGACTGGCTCGTTCAATGGAAGCTAGATTTCTAGTGTGGGCAGACCCCATCTAAGCCCAAAGATGTGTTTTTCTCTTCCCTCTGTCCAGCAAACAGACTCCAACCCCTTCCACAGGCTGCTTATCAGTGGGCCCATTTGCACATCTATTAGTGGTGGGCTGAATATCCATGACCTTAAAATGGGGTTTGGGGGTTTCAAGATGAAAAAACCCAAAGATCTCTCATGGGTTTTCATCAGTCAAGTGATGAAAGCAACCAGAAAGTATATAAGCATGAGAGCAACTGAGGTAATGACTGTTCTTGTTATCTGCAGACAGCAAAACAGAAGAACAGAGCTAGATATTAAAGTGGGGCTTCAAATACATTTAAAAGAGGTATGTATGTGTGTTAGTAATGAGACAGGGACACAGCGAACTGCTGAGTGTGCTCTGGAAGGTCGCTTTAATCCAAGCATCACCTCTCCACAGTGGAGACATGAAGACAATTCCTTACTTTGCAGAGGGGGCAGCTCTGGGAGTCAGCTTGAGTTGTCCTGTCGGGAAGGCCCAGCAGCAGCAGCACCTGTGGGGTCTGAATATGACGTGACATCCTGTGGTTGGTGGTGCTGAGTGTCATGTGAACGGGATCCCCCTCTGAGGACCCTACGAAGGGAGTCTCAAAACCAGTATTTTTCTCCACTTGATCATGTCATTAAGCAAAGTGCCGGAAAATCACAGGGAGTAGCATGCAAATGACTGTGACTTCCCGCGTGCCTTCCAAGGGATCAGTGAAACGATCTGATAGGCCTTTTCCATCCGTAACAACCCTGCATGTGTTTGACTTGGTGGGAATCTTCTGGGTACAAGGCTTCAAGGAACAGAATTTCTGAGGTTGAGTGTATATGGAATACTAACGTGATGCACCAAAAGAAATGACTGAGGCTGATTCTCAGGGATAAAAACCACCCCCGCTTCACCTCTTACTTTTTTCTTACATTTCCAAATGATCTGAAACACGTATCCGGAAACAAGCCAAAATCCCTCCTATTTTAACCTCCCTTGGAACACAGGAGAATCTAAACAGCTTGTTACAACTGCACTGCAGACAGAAAGCAATCAGATTCAAAGCAGCTGAGTTGGCAGAGGCAGGGTTAGGAATGCTCCAAGTTCATGTCTGTCCTCTCCATTTCTCTTGGCCCAAGATGCTCTGATTTTATCAGCATGAAGATATTAAAAAACACCTATGTGTGAGGCAAGCCACAGAGCTTCCTCCTCGGGCCAAAGTCTGTGTCTAACACAGTCCCAAGTGGGCAAGAAGTGTTTCCGGGCACAATCACCAGAGTCAAAGGTGGTCTTGAATGTGGAAAAATTTCACTTTAATTGCAAACGCCTTCATTTATAAGCACATCCAACAATGAACAAAATGAAGAGCTGTGACTTTTGAATGTGTGAATATATAAAAATCTCTGGAAATTCAGGTAGTCAAGACAAGAGTTATTTCGCAAGGAAAGCAGCACCCCCTCTAGCCCCCGCCTCCCATTTTTCAGAAGACTTTTAAAAGATCACAAGGCACAGTCAGAAGTTCACAATAGCAGGCTGTACCTTGTAGGGAGAGAAGAAAATCTTCTTTCATATTGTTAGATAAATATATATCAGTAATTCTACCTGACAAAGGTTGGTGGTGGGTGTCCTCCCCGAGTCAGGTGAGGCCAGAACACTGAGCTACAGGGGTTTCTGAGCAGGGATGGGAAAAGGGGAGGAGAGAGACTTGACACCACAAAGGACCAAATCCATCAGTTCCCCCCGACACACCAGACACGTGGCCCCAGACACTCGCATACAAGAGCAGCCACCAGCGCGGCCACCGACGGTCCACCTTGCCATGGATTATCAGAGGGTCTCACGGTCAAACTCCTTGACCAGCAAACTCAAAAACTGTCACCAAATTTAAATCATAAAGTAAATGTCTAAAGGAAATTCTTGTTTTATTTATGTATTTATATGGACTCCTTACACAAATAACATTCCTGTTCTCCTAAGGGTTTCTTCTATAAATTGGAATGGCCGAGGAAAAGCATTGTCTAATTTTGACTTGATTATACAC
The DNA here is from genome assembly GCA_006410875.1 of Neotragus pygmaeus. Lineage (NCBI taxonomy): Eukaryota > Metazoa > Chordata > Mammalia > Artiodactyla > Bovidae > Neotragus > Neotragus pygmaeus. The sequence goes on from SJYV01020500.1 coordinate 145,823, forward strand.
GTTCAAAAGAGAAAGAGGGAGTGAAGAGAAAAGCATTGGAAAGTCTTCGACTCTGGGCTCAGCACGTACAACAGACGTCTTGGACTCAAGATTCATTCGGGTTGTCAGGTAGTTCCAACGCCGAGGGAAGACTAGAGGAGCCCACCCCACCCCACCCCCCCCCNTTTTTTTTTTTCCCCTACAGAATATATATTTAACAAAAGGTAAGACTTCATATGATGTGTTTACTAGTGTATTCCAGCCAATAGAACAGTTTGGCATATCACAGGCACTTAAAATACTTACCGCAATGTTGAAATTACTAAGTGAAAAAATATTCTAGCAAGCATCATCAAAAAGCATGCATGCTTTTAGCTAACTACTCTCAGAAATTGACTAATGGAGAATTTATTAAAACACGGTGATAAAAATACCAAATTTGATAATACATTGCTTTTTTTTTGTAATTTCTTAGGGCTTAAATGTGATTTAGGGAGATAATAAGAGATGTGTAAGGTAAAATGGCATTAAATGGTATTTTTAAATATAGTTTGATTTTGACAAAAGTGTTTAAATTCTGAACCCAAATTGATGAAAATTTTGTAAAAGAAAATTTGTGTACAGCTGAAATGACTTTTGGCTTTTTGCTTATTTGTTTGTTCTCTCTGTTTTCCCATTCAGANTTTAAATATAGTTTGATTTTGACAAAAGTGTTTAAATTCTGAACCCAAATTGATGAAAATTTTGTAAAAGAAAATTTGTGTACAGCTGAAATGACTTTTGGCTTTTTGCTTATTTGTTTGTTCTCTCTGTTTTCCCATTCAGAAAGGTGATATTTATTATTTTGCTGGTGAATACTTCAAATAAATCAAGATTTAAGAAAATGGCTAATAGGAAGATAGGAACAGAGAGCAGGAAATATGGTTCATACTTTCTTTGAAATATCAGACTAAACCCCTTTCAACAGAAAAACTGCTGTGATTAATTACTTAAAAGCTTCAGAACTTATGTAGCAATCTTAAAGAGTTGCTTTGAATTGAGGTCTAAACTCATACAAATCAGTTTTGTTAGTAAATTAGTTCTGTACAATGCACAACAAACATGCTATTTTTTTCAAAAAAATATCTAAATCCACAAGAGTAATAGTGTTCAACTACTCATTTTGAGAAAATCTTTCCAAGTAACTATAGTACGATGAAAGAACAAAACAATATCATAAGCAAAACAGTGAAGAGGAAACAAAATGCAAATATGTATTAGAATCAAATTCTAACCAAAATGAATTTTCTGCCATCTGTATAAAATATTAAATATATATAATTTTATATGTTTGGGTCTAAATTCAGAATGATATAATTTTCAATTCAGGTTTCACCATGTTAAAACTGTGTGACTTTGAGAATTTAAATTTATTTTGGTCTCTAGTATCTTTATTTATGGGCTTTCCAGATCAACTGGTAAGGAATCTCCCTGTAATGCGGGAGACCCTGGTCCAGTCCCGGGGTCGGGAACTTCCTCTGGAGAAGGGATAGGTCACCCACTCCAGGGTCCCTGGCTTCCTTGGTGGCTCAAACAGCCAAGAATCCACTTACAATGTGGGAGACCTGGGTTTGATCCCTGGTTTGGGAAGATCCCGTGGAACAGAGCTTGGCAACCCACTCCTGTATTCTTTCCAGGAGAGTCTCAAGGACAGAGCAGCCTCGTGGGCTACTACCCATAGGGTTGTAAAGCGTTGGCCATGACTGAACATTAGCACAGTGGATTCCCTGGAAGGACTGATGCTGCAGCTGAAGCTCCAGTCTTTTGGTACCTGAGGAAGAGTCAGCTCACGGGAAAATATCCCAGGGCTAGATGATGCAAGGAGAAGCAGGTCAGAGGATGAGATGCTTAGACAGCCTCCCCAACTCAGCGGACAGGAATCTGAACAAACTCTGGGAGATGGTGGAGGGTAGAGGAGCCTAATGTACTGTTCTGGGGGGTTGCAAAAAGTCGGACACAGCTTAGCCACTGAGCAGCAACAAGAAAGCCATGCCTGCCGCTGCAGAATCCTTCAAACCACCTCACCTGTGCTGATCCGCTGTGTTTTTCACACACACAAGATGGTATATTGCTTCCCTTCCCCTCCCCATGCTCCTTTCTAAGAGAAATTTACTTGCATTTGCTCTGGATTCCATTCCCTTTTACTTAAACAAAAACAGCAATTATGATGTTTTATCCTGACTGTTGTAGTATCATCAATGTTTTCTTTTCCTATGAATTATTCACTTCATTATAATATCTCTTATGCTTAAAAAGAAAAATTCCTCTGACTTCTCATTCTCCCATATAATCCTAGTTTTCTAATTTCCTTTATAGTGAAATTCTGCTAAAGTTCTGCACATACTCTTTGATGATGCTTTCATATTATCGCTACTTTTTCTCTTTCTTTTTGGCTTATGTTAATCCTCTGAAACAATAGAATTCACATGATCCTCCAGCTAAATGAATCTAATAGTTGATTTCAGGCCTTTTGTTCTGACGCAGTATCATTTGCACAAATGTTTTACTTTCTTTTAAAACATTTCTTTACTTGAATTTGAAGATACTATACTATCCCATTTTTTTCCTATTTCACTAAATCTTCCCTTAAGGTCCTAAATTAAGTGCAGATATTGGAATGTCTCACGTCACAGACTTCCTCATCTTTCTTTCTTTCTATCCAAACTTTTTCAATTTAAAATGGTCTTAAAGTGCCATGACTTTAAATATTTTCTGTGAAGAGGTAACTCTCAGATTTACTTTTCAACAGTAGCATCTTCACTGAGGTCAAGATTTACACATCAAGATCCTCCCTAATATGCACCTTAGTATGTCCAGAAGAACTCCCAAAATTCATACACCGTCAAGAGAGAGTCCTTCTTCAATCTTTCTCAGCTCATAATTACTTTCCCATTTATCCAAAAGTTCAGAAAAATTTTTTTAATTTCTTTTTTCTATTGAGTACTCACCCAAACTCAACAACCTGTTGCTGACTGCAGTACACATTATCAATTACTTAATCATTACTAAATCATTCCCTGACAGTTTGATTGGTAAAGAAACTGCCTACAATGCAGGAGACCCCAGTTCAATTCCTGGGTCAGGAAGATCCGCTGGAGATGAGATAGGCTACCCACTTCAGTGTTCTTGGGTTTCCTTAATGGCTCAGCTGGTAAGGAATCCGCCTGTAATGCAGGAGACCTGAGTTCAATCCCTGGGTTGGGAAGATGCCCTGGAGAAGGAAAGGCTACCCACTGCAGTGTTCTGGCCTGGAGAATTCCAGGGACTGTACAGTCCAGGGAGTCGCAAAGAGTTGGACATGACTGAACAACTTTCACTTCATTAACCATTACCACTTTAATCCTAACAACTCTGGTAATTAGACTGGAATATTGTAATAATCTAGTTTATCTCCT
>SJYV01020500.1:149243-171965 GCA_006410875.1 Neotragus pygmaeus
CCCCCCTCCTCCGACGCTTCTCAGGCCGCACCGCTTCCGGAGCCCCTTCCCCGGCCCCGGGAGGTGGACTAGGGGCCCGGGGCTCGGCGGCTGTGGGGGAGGGGGCTGCCTGGTCCGGGCCTCTGAGAGGGGAGGGACGACAATTTCTGTCGGCAGAGCGAAAGGGGTTTAAAGGGCGGCTCTTAAAGGGGCCGCAGAAGGGGCCCGGGCCGAGGAGGCACCCCTTCCCCATCCGCCTGTCGCGCTCGCGCGGGGCCGCTGGGCCGAAGGGAGAGAATGCAGAGGAAGCAAACGCGGGTCGCGATCGCCCAGGAGGCAGAGCCTCAGCTCGTGGGGTTGGGCTCAAAGTGGCGGGCCGGGGGTCGGGGGTGTGGTGAGCGCTGGTGAGCGGAGCTGGGGGAGAGGGGATAGTCTTGGAGAGGAGAGGGTTAAAGGTGGGGCCAGCCCTACAAACGCGCACACACTTCTTTCTCAGACCCGGTCACACGCGTTTCCCTGGCGCTTAATGCGGGGCGGTGTTGGGGCCTGGGCCCGAGTGCTCTCCACCCAAGGCTTTTGCTGCCCGGCTTTGGGAGGTCGCGGACCCCACTGCCTCAATTCACACCTCGGGAGCCCCCTCTCTTACGCGCACACATGCTTCGGCGCGCGCGCACACCTCGGACATTCCCATAGTGCCTCACGTGACACACGGCCCCGAACGTGCCCACCCTTCACACACGCTCACGCACGCGTGCACACACGCACACACAAACACTCACGGCCTCCCGGTCACTTCCCCCTCCATCCGACCCCCGCCTGCATCCCCGCTTAAGGCGCTCATTGACTATGACACACCTACACTCATTCACAGACACACACTCCCCCCACACATGCCAGCCATAGACACACATTCATAAACAGGGCCAGGAGAAGTATACACGCACCCCCTCGCCTACTCTTTCGGGAGCCCTGAGTCATTCCTGCCCCCTCCCAGGGCTCCCCACTTCCCTGTGTGCAGGCACTCAGGCCAGGCTTAGTTCTTTGTCTGCCCTCTTCACCTGAGCCTGGCAGCTTCTCCCAGAGCCCCCTTCCCCTCTGTGTTCCCTCAGACACAGCCGAGGACTTCCTGTGGGTCCCAGGTCAGGGGTGAGGAGGGCCTGGAGGGTTGCCACAAACCCAGTGTGAGTTGGGGAGGCGCTTCCTTTTCCTGAACTCTGGGATCCTACAGGAGGAAGCTGGGAAGTTGGGCGGGGGCCCAGCAGAGGATGTGCTGACCGTGGCGGGGCTGACCCTCCCAGAAGCACTGGGCCTTCCTTAGGGAGGAGCCAGGGGTGCCGGAGGCCTGGCATGAGGAGCTTGTCAGAGAGGTATTTGGGGAAGTGAGGCCTGGGGTGGGGAGGGGGCTGAGGAGTAAGGCAAGGCAGGCCTCATCTGGGCCCCCTGTGCTGGGAAGGCAGCACTGTCCTGTCCACAGGTCTCCCTGGGTTCCGGAAAGAGTCCTTCTCTGCTTCTGGCTTCGCTTACTTGTCCCTATTTGTCCCTGCTCCCACTGTGCCCCGCAAGTCTTGCTTGCTTCTGGTCCCAGGCCCTTCCCCAAGGCAGCAGAGAAGAAAAGATGGGTCTGGGAGGGAGCTGTGAGACACAGAGGCAGGACCAGGCTGCATCTCAGCTGGCCACAGAGCTCCTCAGGCCAGGACAAGGGGTGATGGGACAAGCTCTGTGCCCCCCTCCCCACCGTTGCTCCTGCTCTCCCAGGAGGCCCAGGGTGGGCTGTGGCCCAGGCCCTTGCCATGGAGTCCATGTTTGAGGATGACATCAGCATCCTGACCCAGGAGGCCCTGGGGCCCAGTGAGGTGTGGCTGGATGCCCCTGGAGACCCCTCGCTGGGGGAGGACATGTGCTCTGCCTCCCACTTTGCCCTGATCACAGCCTACGGAGACATCAAGGAGAGGCTGGGGGGCCTGGAGAGGGAGAATGCCACCCTCCGCCGCCGCCTCAAAGTCTACGAGATCAAGGTCAGAAGCTGGGGGTTATGGGGGTCTGACTGTGTGTGTGGCAGGGGAGGGGGCTGCTGGAGATCCAGCAGAGACTTCAGGGATCCAAAAGAGGGGTCTGGGGCACTCGAGGATCCCTCATAAGGGTTGTGGCTGCTCTGGATGGATGGGGACTCTGGAGAGCTCAGCACCAATCAGGAAGGGATCAGGAGGGATCCTCTTAGGAGCGCTAGACCTTAGATCTATAAAAGATTTGGCTGGTGGGAACCACTCCCTGGGCCATGGGAATTGGGATGAACAGATCCCACTGGAACTAGGAGGGAGAGACTAGAACTCTGAGTCAGGTTGTGGGATGGGGACACAGTTAGGCTGAAGCTTTTCTGAGGGCCTACCTCATTTGCAGTACCCACTGATCAGTGACTTTGGGGAGGAGCACGGTTTCTCTCTATATGAAATCAAGGATGGTTCCCTGCTGGAGGTGGAGAAAGTCAGCCTGCAGCAACGGCTCAACCAGTTCCAGCATGAGGTGAGCCCTCCCTGAGTCTTTGTTCCAGTCCACCTCTGATAATCCCCAACCCCAGCCTCTGGCCTTCCGTCTCTTTGATCAGAGTTGGCCATGGTCCTCCAGAGTACCAGCTTCAACTCCGCCTGGCCCTCCACTGGGTGCTGGCAGTGGGGGTGGGAGGCACAGGGTGCTGCTCTGCCCCCAAGTCAAGGTAGGCCTGACTCTGGCTGCCCTCTGCCCTCTCTGTGCCTCATCCAGTTGCAGAAAAACAAGGAGCAGGAAGAACAGCTTGGGGAGATGATCCAGGCTTATGAGAAGCTCTGCGTAGAGAAGAGTGACCTGGAGACAGAGCTGGGGGAGATGGTGAGGTCCAGGGAGCCTGAGTGCTTGAGGGTGTTACCTTGGCTGTGTGCTTGTGGTATGCACTCCGCGTGTTCATGTCTGTCTGTGAGTCTCCACGTCTGGTGAGTGGGGTTGTGTGTGTCATACAAGTTGTGAGCAACTCTGTGTACATCCTGACTATACAGTGACAGAGGATGACTAAGTGAGTGGCCCTGTAGAACACTGTGAGTCTGTGTGTATGTTTGGGTCTCATGCTGGGTTGACCCTCTGCCTATAGCACTGTGCTGGAAGGCTGTATGGGTGAGTACAGAGGGGACTGGAAGTGTTTGTGACTGCTGGGATGGGCCTTGGCCTGTGTGTGATTCTAAGTCACGGTATGGCCATGCAGGTGAGCAAGTGGGCAGGTGTCAATCAGGAGACATGGTCTCTTACTGACTCCTAGCTATGACCTGGGTCAAGTCACTTAGCCTCTGTCCTGCCTCTGAGAAGTGGGGCAAATAACAACAACCTTGCTGAGCTGTTATGGGACATTCGTGTAAAAATGCTTTGACTTAATTGCATTTACATGGCACTTACCTGTGTGCCAGGCATAATTCTTGTCTCTTAAGGTATATTTACTGATTTTAATCCTTGTAACAAACTGACCTCGGAGGTAGGTGTGGTTAGCCCCGTATTACAGATGAGGTACACAAAGCCCGGAGTAGTTACACCACATATACAAATGGAAGCTTTTACGCTCTTGAGGGGGTGGCAGTGTTCGGATAGGGGGCTGAGTATTTTTAGAAGTGTTTCTGTGTGTTAGTGACAGGGAAGAGGCATTAACTGTGACCTTGCAAGGGGCAGTAGCCAGAAACATCTGCATTGCAGTTGATGGGAGGGACCTTGTACTCATGGCCTCTTGGAGAGTGGAGTTGGGATGTGTGACCTGGGGCCTCCGCTCAGTTTAGAGGGTGATGGATACCCAGACGTAGGGAAGTCCTGGGTTTAGGGAGCCCATTGGGTTGCCCTGGCCTGGTGCAGACCCTCACCCTCTTTTCTCCTGCTATAGCGGGCCCTGGTGGAGACTCACCTGCGGCAGATCTGTGGTTTGGAGCAGCAGCTGCGGCAGCAGCAAGGCCTCCGGGATGTGAACTTCCCCAGCCTGAGCCCCCCNATAAGAGACAGCCTTCCTCCCGGGCTCAGGGCTGGCCTGTAGAGGACCGGGCCCTGAGGGCAGTCCCCAGTCCAGCTGTCCACTGGCGTATGGGAGCTGGCACCTAGGTCCCAGGTTTGGGGGGGGCAGTGGGGGTCCCGGCAGAGGCTCACGTCTGCCCTTCTCTGCAGACACCAACCCCTTCCTGCAGTCGGTGCACCAGTGCATGACCTCGCGGCTGCTGCAGCTCCCTGACAAGCACTCGGTCACGGCCCTGCTCAACACTTGGGCCCAGAGCGTCCACCAGGCCTGCCTCTCGGCCGCTTAGCCACACCGCCGCTGCATGTCCGGCTTCCGCCCTCCGGGGGCCACGGGGCAGCTGGCAGCCTCCTTGGCCCCGCGTCGGGCGTTCCTGGACGCTGGCTTCCTTAGAGAGCCGGGCTTCAGTCAGCTCTGCTGCTCTCCGCCTGGGGATCAGCTGCACGCTTTCACACGTGGCGAGGCCCCGGCCACACCCCAGCCCTGCGCTCGGGGCTGCTGTCCCCTGCAGGGCCCGTGTCTACTTGGCACTGTGGGTTCCTGCGTGAGCCTCGTTTGTGTGTGCCGGAAAGCCTTCTGCCGTTTCCCGGGGGGCGTGCAGGACATAGAGACCCTGAAGATGCACGCACAGCTCCCTGACCACAGTCTGGGTTCAGGGCGTGCCGCGGGGTGCCCTGGGGTCGGGCGCTCGCTGCAGGGCCCCGCCACCACCGGGGCCTCACACCTCGCCACCCTCCTCTCGCCAGGCCTGGTGCCCGCTCGGGTCAGGATGCTGTCCTCAGGCCCAGCGTTCTGAGAGACTCAGGGCTCCTGCTGGGGCGCTGTCCAGCTCGTCCTCTGCTGATGAGAGGTCCCTTTTTGTATGTGCGTTACCGTGTCTTCTGTGGTNCACCCTCCTCTCGCCAGGCCTGGTGCCCGCTCGGGTCAGGATGCTGTCCTCAGGCCCAGCGTTCTGAGAGACTCAGGGCTCCTGCTGGGGCGCTGTCCAGCTCGTCCTCTGCTGATGAGAGGTCCCTTTTTGTATGTGCGTTACCGTGTCTTCTGTGGTTCTTATAATAAATTTATTATTCCTGTGTTTGTCATGGATTTGTCATTGTGTCCCCCCGCCTCCCCAAAGTGACTCCAGGGCCCTCTGTCCAGTGAAGGGTGCTGTTGGGGTGGAGCGAGATCCCCCACTGTAGAGGGGGGACGCCCAGACTCCGTGGGGCTGGGAGGACTGTCCTGCCGGGCAGGGGTCCGAGCCGAAGCTGTCACTCTGGCAGATGAGGGTGTCCTGTGGCCATCGCCAGGTGGGCCAGCATCCCGGGGAGGACCTTGCCCCGTGGCCATGGCCCCGGCCTTTGGTGGAGGAAGGTGGGCCGGGCAGGGCCGCTCACCACCTGTGTGTGCTGGTGGACGCAGGAGGGAGTTGCGCGGGTGCCTGGCAGGCAGCCCCCTGCACTCGGGGAGGAGCGTGCGGGCCGTGCCTGCGCTTGTTTTCTTCCAGGGCAGCTGCCGGGTCCAGCAGGCAGGGTGACTCCTGGCAGGCCCCGCCCGCCGCCAGGCGCAGAGCTGGGTGAGGGACAGGCTTGCGACTCGGAGAAACAAGCTTTATTTCGTCTTCAACAGGTAGGCTCATATTTATTCCGTAACACGTGCGTGAGAACGCAGGATAGCAAAATACTGAAGGAGAAAATAAACAGTTCCCAGCCCCAAGACCACGTGCAGTGTCCGCCATGGGCCTGGTCGATCGTAAGCTGGCTTGGCTTAGGCGCGCCGGGGATCCGGGGGGCGCAGTCCCGCAGGGTGGCGGCTGGGCCCGGCACTCAGAGCACCGGGCGGTGCAGCCGCCGGCCCTGCACTGCCTGCAGCCGTCGCTGCCGCTCTGCGAAGCTGGTCTTGAGGCTGTGCTTCAGTGCTGGCAGGATGGCACGCTCCGCCACGGGCGCCCGGCTCAGGATCAGGCTGGGGGGCAGCGGGGGTCACCGCAGACGCCCTCCTCACCCTGCAGCCCCTGGGCGCAGAGGCTGCCCGCCTCCCTTCCCGGCAGGACTCACCATTTCTTAGAGATGCCTTTGGCTGTGACCTTAGGGAGCTGCATGGCCCCCAAGTGCAGGGCCTCCTGGTCTCTGGAGAAGGGGGTCGGCTGTGAGCCCCAGATGAGTGGACCCAGCCCTGCCTGTGAGGCCTCCGGGTGCACCTACCTGGGGGAGCTGGGCCCAGCCTCCTCGGGGCCGGCCCTGGGCCTCTGGCTCCCTTCCAGGAGCGACTTGAGGTGCTGTAGCTGAAGGCAGGGAGGAGAGGCACACTGGGTGGGGTGGTGGGGCCCTGGGGCAACCCTCCTCCACCCCTCTCCTCACCCCCACCCCTCCTCGCCTCTCTTCTCCCTCCCCCTCTTCTCCNGGTGTCTCCTGCATTGAAGGTGGATCCTTTAGCCACTGAACAAGTTATTTATCATGTATGTGACTTTCAAATACGCTCCCCTTCTGCATACACATGTAGTTTGATTTTCATTCTTTTAGTTGTAACTATCCAATGAAGTGAAGTGAAAGTCACTCAGTCATGCCCGACTCTTTGAGACCCATGATCTGTAGCTCTCCAGGCTCCTCTGTCCATGAAATACTCCAGGCCAGAATACTGGAGTGGGTTGCCATTCCTTTCTCCAGGGTATCTTCGCAAACCAGGGATTGAACCTAAGTCTCCCACATTGCAGGAAAATTCTTTACCGTCTAAGCCACCAGGGAAACCCAACTCTCCAATAGCAGACCAATTAATTGTAATGTCCAATTTATCCATCTGTTTGTTTAATATTATCCTTCTGTTGTTGAATCTAACACATTTTTTGCCTATCCCAAAGTAAAAAAGATATTCTATGTCAAGTTGGACTTGACTTTAAGTAACCCTTGTAATTTTCTAAAGGATAAGCATGCCAAAAGCATCTTTTGTTCTCATGAGGCAACTCTGGATAGGATCCTGAATGCTCCTGGAGAGGGGCTTGTCACCAGAAGAAGGAAGCTATGATAGGACGCTTGAAGGTTTCAGCCCCAACTCCCCTCCATCTCCTGGAGAGGGCAGACAAGCTGGAAATGCAGTCAGTAAANAGGCAACTCTGGATAGGATCCTGAATGCTCCTGGAGAGGGGCTTGTCACCAGAAGAAGGAAGCTATGATAGGACGCTTGAAGGTTTCAGCCCCAACTCCCCTCCATCTCCTGGAGAGGGCAGACAAGCTGGAAATGCAGTCAGTAAATGGTCCTGTGAACCTGAGGAAGCTTCCGTAAATCCCAATAGTGTGAGATTCAGAAAGCTTCCCAACTGGGGAACATTTCCACACTGGGAGGGTGGTGCACCCCAACTCCATGGGGACAGAAGCTCCTGTATGTGGGGCGCTCCCAGAACTTTCCCTAAATAGCCGTTCACCCAGCATGAGTTCATCTATGTCCCTTATCATATCCTTTAATAAGTTGGGAAGTGTTCTTCTGAGTTCTGCGAGCCACTGTTGCATATCAGTCAAACCTGAGGAAGGGGTTCTGGTTCTTGGAGCCTCCTGACTCCAGCCAGCAGGTCAGGAGCGGAACTTGTGACTGGAACCGGAAATGGAGGTGGGGAAGCTGTCTTATGGGACTGAGCCCGTCCCTGTGACCTGGAGGCTAGCTCCTGGCAGGCAATGCTAGAATGGCGTCAGGACACATGGATGGTGCTGGACTTACTTGTCGCTGTGGGAAAAAACCACAGACGTTTGGTGACTGGAAGTTCACAAGTGAAGCGTTCTGTTTGATAATTAAAGGCAACTCACAAAGCAAGAGAGACAGTAGGGAAGAGCTAGATTTTTCCCCAAACAGAAAGAAAAAAAAAAGGTGAGTTTTTTCCTAACAGAAAGGAAAAAAAATTCAACCAATAACACATACCTACCTATAGTTTCTCTTTGAAAATCCTAAAATCTTTCTTCTTTAGTAAATTGAAACTGATATTCAGATTTGTCAATTTGAAAATCAATGCTATCTTACTATAAAGCGATAGTTCTCTAGGCAGAAGAATTATATTTTCCATTAAATTTTTGGAAAATTTAAGCCAGATTGATACTGGTAAAATTATCATAAAAACTTAGTTTTCTTTTCTGCTATTTCAGTTTAGTTCAGTTCAGTTGCTCAGTCACGTCCGACTCTGCGACCCATGATCCGCAGCACACCAGGCCTAGCTGTCCATCACCAATTTCCAGAGTTCACCCAAACCCATGTCCATCGAGGGGGAGATGCCATCCAACTACCTCATCCTCTGTCATCCCCTTCTCCTCCTGCCCTCAATCTTTCCCAGCATCAGGGTCTCTTCAAATGAGTCAGCTCTTTGCATCAGGTGGCCAAAGTACTGGAGTTTCAGCTTCAACATCAGTCCCTCCAATTAACACCCAGGACTGATCTACTTTATGATGGACTGGTTCTATCTCCTTGCAGTCCAAGGGACTAAGAGTCTTCTCCAACACCACAGTTCAAAAGCATCAATTCTTCGATGTTCAACTTTCTTTACAGTCTGACTCTCACATCCATACATGACCGCTGAAAAAACTAAAGCTTTGACTAGATGGACCTTAGTCACCAAAGTAATGTCTCTGTTTTTGAATATGCTATCTAGATTGGTCATAACTTTCCTTCCAAGGAGTAAGCGTCTTTTAATTTCATGGCTGCAATCACCATCTGCAGTGATTTTGGAGCCCCCAAAAATAAAGTCAGCCATTGTTTCCACTGTTTCCCCATCTGTTTGCCATGAAGTGATGTGGCCAGATGCCATGATCTTAGTTTGAGCTTTAAGCCAACTTTTTCACTCTCCTCTTTCACTTTCATCAAGAGGCTTTTTAGTTCCTCTTCACTTTCTGCCATAAGGGTGGTGTCATCTGCATATCTGAGGTTATTGATATTTCTCTCGGCAATCTTGATTCCAGCTTGTGCTTCCCCCAGCCCAGCATTTTGCATGATGTACTCTGCATTATTATTTCCTCCAATTCAACACTGTTTATGCTTCATGTTTTATGGTAGACATCTTTAATATTTATATAATAAAAATAAAAAATACTGAACAAATTTTGTTGCAAACATCAACTCATAAATAGCAACATGTCAAAATAGCTTAAAAAAATCATTTTTCTTAGATGCGAAGAGAGTGTAAATAGTAAGAAAACACTCTTACTGGCTGTCAGAAGAAGGATAAATTAGAGTCAAGCAAAACATATTAATAACAACTTTATGACACCAAAATATATAAAAAGTGCTTTTATTTATAAAGTTGCACTTAGAAATGTGGTGATTATGATCTGTAAAATCAGCTTGTGCTGGGTACATAAGGTCATGTCTCTTTTATATTTGGTGATAGTTAAATAGAGAACATTCCTGTTAAAGAGATACTTTGCTCAATACAGAATTCTCCATCTGTTTTCAATAACATTATTTGGGTTATATGGTATAAACTAATTGAATAGACTGTATGTTTAATCAACAAGATGTATAAGAGTCAATAACATCAAACATTAAAAAAACCAAATAAACTACTTTAGATGTGAAGGGGCGTCTAAGAAACTTGTTTAAGAACATTGGCTACATAGATCATTGACTCCACCTAGTAATCAAACACTCAGTCACTGAGTGTTCAACAAAATGAACTTTGGAAAAAAACATTACTGTTATAACTAGCACAGTCTGGCACTGGAAAAGACAAGGGGAAGGGAAGGGTCTCATCTCCCCTTGTCCCATATACTGGTAATTCAAGGATGATGTTTATAGTTAACGATCTTCTAGTTACAACTAAGGACATTCACAATGTGTTTACTCTGAAAAAAATTCTGAAACTATTAGGACTGGCAAAATCTTAGGTCAGAGTGAAGATATTGTTCAGAGGTAGGTTGTCAAAAAGGGGCAAACAAGAAATGAGGGGGCGCAAGAAGAAACTCTGAGAACAGACAGGTTGGAATTAGACAGATCATTAATGTAAATACACCTGTATGTGCTTATTCACACTTGGTTTATCTGAGTGAAAGGAAAACACTCAAAAAAAAAAAAAGGCAACCAAGAAACGCACACACAACTTCACGTGCACACACACAACTTCACATGCACACACACACACACACACACACACACACACACAAAGTGCTACACACTTATTGTAGCACTGCTTTTAGAAATAAGCAACAACAAAAACAACTTGCATGTTCATCTGAAATGGAGTAGTCAAATAAATTGTTGGGCATATACAGAAAAGATTTTGCTTAAACAATAAACAGACAGCATTCACTTACACAGAAGATGGTTCATGACACAGCAAATGTACAAACAAGTGCAGGTTTTGAGTGTATTAGTATCTCACATATTTAATGACAAAATCAATGAAAAAGATAGGAATAAAAAAAGAAGAAAGGGAGAAAAAAGAGAGAGATAAAGGTAAAAGTAAAGGAAGTAAATAAAAGGATGAAAGAAGGAAGTTAGGAAGGTCTCCATATTAACCCTAAATACTCTCAGGATACTATCTCTGGAAAATCTGACTGGAGGCAGATGGCAAGATTACACATATAAAAATAGTATAATATATATGTACATATGTGTATACATATATATCTTCTCATGCACACATATCTTATATGAACACTTTTATAAGCTCATCTTAATTTTTATATAAAGATGTTTAAATAATTTTGAAATAAAAAATAACAAACAGGTTGCATCGTATACTTGAAGTCAACATAAGGTAATTTTTATGATATCAAAATTCAAAACCATCTTATTGAAAAGAGAATAAATTTAAAAATAAAAGGATAAGGTGGCTCAGATGGTAAAGAATCTGGCTGCAAGGCAGGAGACCTGGGTTTGATCTCTGGGTCAGGATCCTCCCCTAGAGAAAGGTATGGCTACCCACTTCAGTAGTCTTCCATGGAGAATTCATGGACAGAGGAGCCTGGTGGGCTACAGTTCATGGGGTCGTAAAAAGTCAGACACAGCTGAGTGACTAACACTTGTACTTGAAATCAATACAAGATAATTTTCCACAGTATCAAGAATCCAAAACATCTCACTGAAAATAAAATAAATTCAAAAATTTAAAAACAAAAGAAATAATGCAAATCTTTTCAATTATATATCAGGAACTCATGTATGAAAACCAAAGGGAAATTAGTATTTTTGTTGAGATAAATGATTGCATCAATATTGCTGCATAGTATAATTCAAATTTCGGTTTTGAGTTGCATTCNAATCCCAGGGACAGGGGAGCCTGGTGGGCCCCGTCTATGGGGTCACGTAGAGTCGGACACAACTGAAGCGACTCAGCAGCTGCATAGTTAGAAACTAAAAGTCAGGCTTATTTTACATTTAATGATTTCTCCAAATATTGGAAGGAAAAATCCATTGTAGAAAGAATGGCTACAGGTATATGAGGTGAAGGCTACTGCAATATGGTTGGAGAGGGAGAATGAAATCTTGGATTAGAGTAAAGAATGTAGGACAAGAGAGAAGTGGAGATGAATCAGAAAAACATATTGGTGATTAAACTTGTTTAAAAAGATTGAGCTAGATTTCAGGAAGAAGGTAATATCAAGAATAATTCCTAATCATTTTTCAAGGTTAATTTAGTAAATATACTTTCAAAGAGTTAGATGGCAGTTATCATTTTAAATCTATGATAATAGTATGTTTCTAATTCTCAAATATAAAAAATATGCAAACACTGCAGTTTTTAACTGGCATTTGCTGGCTGCCTATAAATGAACCATTTATTGAGATGCAGAAGGCATTTCAGTGTACCATTATCCCAGTTTGGAGGTAAATAAAATAAACAAACTGTAATTTTAACTATCAAACATTTAGCACAAATATTTTAATAATAGTCTTTTTGAAAGAAAGAAATCAAGTTACACTGAATTTAAAATTTGGTCATCAAAAAATTGCCAGTAAAAAACAGCATTCTTAAAATGTATACCCATAACAAGTCTACAAATGTCTGTCAGTAGCATTTACTAACTTCTTCGATTCACCATATGGTGAAAGAGAGATGGGAGTATCACCATTGACTTAACAACTTTAGTACAGAGAGTTGGGTCAAGCGAAGGTCTGGCTCCATTCTGAGATGCATTGAGATCATGAGTTTTATAAATGGTCTGAATATTTTATAGTCTGAGTTTGCTGTTGTTTTATCAACCTGTTTTAACAGTGGTGTGATACCAAACATCATCTGATGTACTAATGGCTTCTTCTTAGAATGCATAAAGTTGAAAGAACAGCATTCATATCCACACAAGAAAATATAAATGACCTATAAAATCCAAATAGTATTGGAACCTATAAATGAGCCGAAGTTACAGGACCAATAACTAACATAGACTCTAAGTGAAGACATCTATGTCCAGGAATGATGGGAAACGAGAATCAACTTCCTGGTAGCAGCTTTTTAGAAGGAAGGGTTGAGTTTCAAGCTAAAAATTTTAATAATTGTTCAGTCGCTCAGTCATATCCAACTCTTTGCGAGTCCATGGACTGCAGTACACCAGGCCTCCTTGCTTCTCACCATCTCCTGGAGTTTACTCAAATTGGTGTCATTGTGTTGATGATGCCATCCAACCATCTCATCCTCTGTCACCCTCTTCTCCTGCCGTCAGTCTTTCCCAGCATCAGGGTCTTTCTTTTCCAATGAGTCAGCTCTTCACATCGGAAGAGGTGGCCACAATATTTAGTAACTGGCTAATGACCAAATGTGAGCTGACATGAGAGTATGAAACCAATAGCAGCTACAGAGAGTTTCTGCAGTGGCATTCTCTTTCCAAGACCTCCTGGGTATTCACAAGAAAGATCAGGAGATTGGAGGAAGCTTTCACAAGAAAGCAAGGTCAGGAGACTAGAAGAAGCTTCTCTCTTGATACCTGAGATACACATAGTAGTTGTCATAACAATGGGAATATCTCCTTGATACTTCTTGCCTGTAGAAATTAGCCATAAACTGCTGCTGAAGTGCAGGAAACTCTGTTAACCTCCAGATACATTTGAAAACTCACTATGGCTGGATCTTTTCTTTGAAAACAGAAATAAAACTATACTCCCAAAGAAAGGACATGAAACTGTAATGGGCCCAGGTTACGAGGGGTCTCTTACCAATGGGGTGAGGGCGAGGTCAATGAGAAATCCCGCCCCTGAGGGGCAAGGGCCTGGGGCATGACTCAGACTGAGAACAGACCAGATTGACAGTGAGTGTATTAGACCCCCGTTACCAGAGCAGCAAGCCATGCTGGCCGGGGCTCTCCACGCGAGACACTTGCTTACCATAAAGGAGAGTTATGACCAACCTAGACAGCATATTCAAAAGCAGAGACCTTACTTTGTCAGCAAAGGTCCCTCTAGTCAAGGCTATGGTGTTTCCAGCAGTCGTGTATGGATGTGAGAGTTGGACTATGAAGGAAGCTAAGCACTGAAGAATTGATGCTTTTGAACTGTGGCATTGGATAGGACTCTTGAGAGACCCTTGGACTGCAAAGAGATCCAACCAGTCTATCCTAAAGGAAATCAGTCCCGAATATTCATTTGAAGGACTGATGCTGAGGCTGAAACTCCAATACTTTGGCCAACTGATGGGAAGAACACTCATTAGAAAAGACCTTGATGCTGGGAAAGATTGAAGGCAGGAGGAGAAGGGGATGACAGAGGATGAGATGTCTGGATGGCATCACTGACTTGATGTGCGTGACCTTGGGTAAACTCCGGGAGTTGGTGATGGACAGGGAGACCTGGCGTGCTGCGGTTCATAGGGTCTCAAAGAGTTGGACACGACTGAGCAACTGACCTGAACTGAACTGACTACCTGTCTATCTTATCTATCTATCTATCTATCTATCTATAATTTGAGGAATTGGATAACTATGGAGGCCAAGTCCTAGATAATCTGCAGATAAAAGGCTTGAGAACTGAGAAGATTAACGATATAAGATCCCATCTGGTTCTGAACCTGAGGAGACTGACGTCTTAGCTCAAGAAATGTCAGAAGAAAAAGCCAATTTTTCCTTGCTCTGCCTTCT
Organism: Neotragus pygmaeus; assembly: GCA_006410875.1. Lineage (NCBI taxonomy): Eukaryota > Metazoa > Chordata > Mammalia > Artiodactyla > Bovidae > Neotragus > Neotragus pygmaeus. The sequence goes on from SJYV01020500.1 coordinate 163,254, forward strand.
GTTCTATTCAGGCCTTTCATGATTTGGATGATGCCTGGTCATATTAGGGAGGACAATCCGCTTTACTCAACCTATTGATTCAAATGCGAATCCTTCCCCAAAGCACTCTCAAAGATATACTCAAAATAATGTTTCACTGTGTACTCAGGCACCCTGTGGCAAGGCCACACTGACATGCTAGATTAACCAACATGCAAGACATGAATAATCACCCACAGCGGCTTTCCACGTGGTAGTGAGCAAGACATGGAGAGAGGCCACATGCACAGAAAGCGTGTAACCGAGTGTGAAACCCTCCAGCGAACCATGATGGAGAACGTATCATGACGGAGAGCGTATCACGGAAACACATACACTGTCATGTGTAAGACAGATGGCTGGTGGGGACTTGCTGTGTGACTCAGGGACCTCAGACCAGGCTCCGTAACCCAGAGGAGTGGGAAGAGGTGGGAGGTGGGAGGGAGGTTCAGGAGGGTGGGAAGTGATGCCATCAGACATCTCATCCTCTGTCATCCCCTTCTCCTCCTGCCTTCAATCTTTCCCATTTATTGCCAGAAGCAAGCACAATATTGTAAGGCAGTTATCTTTCAACTAAAAATAAATAGATTTTTAAAAGTCTATGAGGAAACTTATGGTAAAAATGGAGATGTTTTATGTATTATTGTGGTGGTGTTTACATGGTTGTAAATTCATTGAACTGAGTGCTGTAATGCATGAATTTTTTGTCTTATTTTAAATTTTACTTACGTGAAAATATTTGACTGACTTTACCTACTAAATGAATATTCTGCAAGGAAATAATATACTGAAAAGTACCGAAGTTAATACTACTATAACATCCAATGTCAATCTCAAGAAACCGGAAATAATACTCCATTAATAAACATATTGGTTCTTCCCTCATGGCTCTGTTAAGTCGCTCGCTCAGTTGTGTCCAACTCTTTGTGACCCCGTGGACTGTAGCCCCCCAGGCTCTTCCGTCCATGGGATTCTCCAGGCAAGACTACTGGAGTGGGTTGCCATTTCCTTCTCTGGGGATCTTCCCGACCCAGGGATCAAACCCAGGTCTCCTGCATTAGAGGCAGACGCTTTAACCTCTGAGCCACCAGGGAAGTAAAGAATCTGCCTGCCACTGCAAAAGATGCAGGTTTGATTGCTGGGTTGGGAAGATCCCCCAGAGAAGGAAATGGCTACCCTCTCCAGTATTCTTGCCTGGAGAATCCCATGGACAGAGGAGCCTGGCAGGCTATAGTCTATGAGGCTACAAAGAGCCATAAATAACTTAGCCACTAAACAACAGCCACCACAAATAAACATATCACACCTGATGCCAGATATAGCGGAATGAGCAACAGACATTCATTGCTCAGTTCAGCTCAGTTTTGTTCATGCGCTCAGTCGTGTTCGAGTCTTTGCGACCCCATGGACTGCAGCACGCCAGGCCTCCCTGTCCATCACCAACTCCCAGAGCTTGCTCAAACTCATGTCCATTGAGCCAGTGATACCATCCAGCCACCTCATCCTCTGTCGTCCCCATCTCCTCCCGCCCTCAATCTTTCCCAGCATCAGTTCTGTGTTAAAACATCTGCACTTAATTTTTCAAATAACTTAAAGAGTTTTGCATTTACTTAACGGATTTTGATGAATTAGACAAAAGTGGATAAGTTAGACTAATTTTGTCTTTTTTTTTTTTTTAACAGCTAAGTACTGGATTTTGCACTCAGTTATCAAGGCAATGGCAACCCCCTCCAGTGCTCTTGCCTGGCAAACCTCATGGACGGAGGAGCCTGGTAGGCTGCAGTCTATGGGGTCTCTAGGAGTCGGACACTACTGAGCAACTTCGTTTTCGATTTTCACTTTCATGCATTGGAGAAGGAAATGGCAACCCACTCCAGTGTTCTTGCCTGGAGAATCCCAGGGATGGGGGAGCATGGTGGGCTGCCGTCTATGGGATTGCACAGAGTTGGACACGACTGAAGTGACTTAGCATAGCTTAGCATATTAAAAATGAAAAAGACTGATTTCTTGCCCCCAAAGATGGTCTCAGTATATTGGAGTCCAAAAATGTCATCAAATACTAACAATATATTTTACATGTGTCGTAATCCTCATATGCACAGGAGTTTGAGAGCTTCTACTAACAGTGGCTTTTCCAATAACAAGACCACACAGAAAAGAAAAGCACTCGGATCCAAGCTTCTGTGAATGAAGCAGTTGATGGATCATAGCTGTAGTAAGGCAGTCAGTTCATGAGAAAGACAAATACATATTTCTCCCATTTGATTCCCACCCAGTGCATATCCCGTCGACTCCCACACACGTCCGAGGCTTGCCCTCCTCCACTTGCTTTACCTCCACTGCTGTGGTTACTGAAATATACACACACGCGTTAATTTGTTCTTACCAAGTTGAGTGGTTCTGTTCTTTCAATTCATATATAGAACTATATTTTCTCATCTAAATTCTCTTCTCAAGTTTTATCAGCTTCATACTTAACTGTTTCCAAGTAATTTTAAGCAATGGAGCTGGCAATGAATAAATGGTCTCTGAGATATCTGAAATACTCAATACCCTATAATATAAAGCAGAGTGGCATAAAAGAAAAAAAAATCACTGCTGTATTCACAGAAGTGATTTCAAATTGACACTTTAATAATTCTGAAGATTTTTCAAACAATGAATTGCATCTTTTTTTTTTTTTTTTGCCAATGCAGTTTCTTTGTCCTTCAACTGGGTGCTCCCATCCAATAACAATACCAGGTATAAAACTGATTTTGAGTAACTCTTCACTTGCTGATGTACAGTAGATCATTTTGACAGCTTTTTCTGATTTATTTGCAGTAGTCATTTAGGAAACTGGGAATTTCCTTTTAGCCTAACTCTGTTTCATACAGGGTGGTCTCAGTCCTGGCTGTGAAGTGCCCAATTTTTAAACAAAGGGGATAACTAACAGGGGATGTGATTTTCAACAAGTTGCTTCATGCAGGAGGAGGATCTCTGCATTTTCTTTCATAGGATTTTGGAACTGCATTTACAAACAGTGAATTTAGCAGACCCGGGGTTGGGTGCACATCTTTATTATAATGTGCTATGGTTTTACCGACTTCACCTGTCACCAACATAATGAAATCGGACTTTGATGAACACACTGAACAAGAAAACAAAAATCCGCCAAGCAGAATCTAGCGAGCAACAATATGTTTAATCCTACAGTAACACAATTTATCCACTACCTTTTGACATTTGATTGGAGCTATTCACAGGAAGCATACTTCATTCCCTTTATCAAGACCTCCAGGTTTGGATTTATTTTCTGAGAGGATAATCCTGCTGTGTGTTCAGTAGTTCTGCAGTTGAAGCATTTAGTCACTGATCTGTTGCAATAATATGATAGGAATAAAATGAGTACTCCTTGAAGGAATGGATTTTGCATTATAAATATGTAGCCATAGAGCAAATAAAGAAAGCACTGAATAAAAATTTCCATATCTGAGAATAATGCATGTGTTTTATATTGAAGATTTGCAATGCATTTAACATTCCCTTTAGGCCAAATGCCTAGAGGAATAAACGGGTAGCAATATAATACATATTTCCAAGAAAACCTAGAAAAAGAACCAGACTTAAAGCCATGAGTCAATTTGGATTTCTCTAATTATAAAAATGATCTCATAAGATTATTGCAGTCTTATAAGATACAGGTTTTGTCCTTTAGTATTTTGTTTCAGATTTGTTGTCAATTATTTCTCACTGCTGCTTGGCTCATATATTAAAATTTTTTTTTTACAGAATGTTGATAGTCTAACACCAGGGTATTCTCGATATACATGAATATAAGATCAAATATATGATGTTTAAAGTGATACTGTGTTATCAGTATCATATTATAAGCTACTATAATTAATATATATAAAACTTATCAAGGATGAATATGGTTAGCTGTAAGTAATATTTGAGAATTTAACTTAATGAAACAATTTAACTCTTAATTTCTAACATGGATAAGTTAAATACAATTTTTACTGAAATTCTGATCCTTAGTCCTTTATAAAGTATTCGTTAAACACGTAATGTTCACATCATATTCTAATCAAATGCATTTTTGTGTTTACTTTGTTCCTTATTTGTATATAGCCAATCCTGTTAACTGAAAGTTTTGCTTCTTTTTTATTGCAAATTTCATTTTCTAACTCACTCTTCAAGTCATGTACAAAACGGCTTAATTCATTCATTAAGCTGCTCTCATTATGAAATGAGTAGTTTCCTTTTTTATTCTTATCATCCTTTCTGCTCTGTGATATCTGACAGTTTTCAAGACCCTCTGAACCTGTTTCCTGAGCCTGGACTTAGAGTTTCATGCTTCCTTCACCTGCTCCCTCCAGCCCTACGACTGTTCCGCTCAAACTCCTGTGTGTGTGTGTGCACGCGTGTGTATGTGTGTGTGCATGCATGCATGTGTATGTACATGTGTGTGTGTGTGTGTGTGTGTGTGTGTGTGCATGCACGCATGTTGCGACATTTCTGCTTCCTGGCTAAAATCTGGTTTTCTCTGAGTTTTTTAACCACATAACCTTCTCTTTTCAGTGTCTTGGGTGGTCTTACTGTTTGAGAGAATGTATGTAACACCACAATAAAGCACAAAAGCATCACAATCATTCTCTTGTTTAGAACAATCGCACATCTGTAAGACTCCCTAGAACATTTTCTCCATTATTTAAATTTCTGCATGGTGATTCGAAGGGTTGTTATTGACTGAATTGTATCCCCTCAAATTCCTATGTTGAAGCCTTAACTCTCAATGTGATTGTGTTTGGAAACAGAGCTTTTAAAGAAGTAATTAAGAGTTAAATGCAGTCATAAGAGGGATTCTTTAATCCAGCAGGGTGATAAGCCAGTCGGGCCTTATAAGGAGAGGAAGGGATGCCACGGCCATGGGCACCGAGGAGAACCCACACGGAAACAGCTAGAGCGCCGCTGTCTGCAAAGCCAGAGGAGACGCCGGGAGCAGCCGTCCCTGCGGACCCCTGCCTCTGGGGCCTCCAGCCTCCAGAACTGTGACAGCCAGCGTGCATGCTGTGACCCCCTAGCAAGCTAACACAAACGGCATCTATTGTGTGACCGGCCTGAGACACGCCGTGAGGGTTAACGACATCAGTGCTCTAGCGACAGCTTCGATGTCTCTGCACTTCTCAGGTACATGGCCAAGGTCAGGCTCTGGCCTGAACATTTTTGTCTCCCCCTAAACGCATATGTTTAACCGTAACAGGTGATGATATTCGGACTCTGGGAGGTGGCCGTTCACGAGTCCCTGAATGGGACATGGTGGTGGTGGCTTAGCTGCTAAGTCGTGTCCTGCTCTGGTGCCCCTGTGGGCTGCAGCCAGCCAAGCTCCTCTGCTCATCACATTTTCCAGGCAGCAATACTAGAGTGTACTGCCATTTCCTTCACTGAATGGGATGAGTGGCTTTATAAATGATCATAGCACTCTAGGCCCTTTGGTCATGTGAGGGTTTAACTGTAAGTCTACGGGAGGGGTGGAGATGCTCAAAGTTATACTGACTTTGCAAAATAAAAATACTTGGATGTGTTGGCATCCTGATTTCAACTTTCAGCCTCCAGAACTCTGAAATAAATTTCTAGTATTTATAAGCCAGCTAGTCCATGGTATTTTGTTATAACAACCCGAAGACAGGTCAGGACTGTTATACACTACAGAGTTCCTGACCCCTAAGAAGCTCGCCCAAGGGCAGATGCAGGGAAGGGCCTGCCCTGAGGACTAAGCGGTGATTTAGCAGTGTTAGCTGTTGCCGCCATTCTTGCTGCTGTCTGCTCTCACATTCTCTTGTTTCTTTGCTCTTTATTCCTTCGTTTTGTGTTCTGAAATCCTGGTCTTAGTTCTATCCTTTTTTGATCAGAACTTCAAAAAGCCAGACCTTCTAATGCATATAGCGACTTCTCTTGATACAATTTTGGATATTTTTACCTCTAAAGATTTTCTACACTTTGTAGATTTATTCTATACTTCTTTTGGCTCTGCCCAGATAAATTCCAAGGTGAGTGGATTATGATGAACAAGCATTGGGCAGGAAGAAAAGCTTGCGCAAGCATCAAAAAAACATTGTAATCAAATTGTCTTTAAATGTTTTTAAATACGTGGGCTAAACAGTCCACAGTTCGTTTATTGAACAAAGGCATATCTGTGTGCAGAAGACATTTTTTAATAGAAAGACAGTGTGGTAGAAGCCTGCTAACTGAACGGAGCATTCACATCGAGCTAAGAAACGCACTCACTGCTTCACAGACTCACATACACGAGGAGCACCGTGCCTTTATAGCCACTGTTGCTGGCATACCCATTTTATGGAAGAGGAAAACATAGTAAGGTTCCACAGGTCACAAAGCAAGATAATTATTCTCTGATCCATAAGGTTATACTAACTTTGCAAAATAAAAATTCGGATGTTCCTCTGTGCGTGTATGTTCAGTTGCTCAGTTACCTCTGACTCTTTGCAACCCCATACACTGTAGCCCTCTGGACTTCTCTGTCCGTGGGGTTTTCCAGGCAAGAATATTGGAGTGGGCTGCCATTTTCACCTACAGGGGATCTTCCCCGTTCAGGGATCGCACGGCATCTCCTGCGTCTCTTGCATTTGCAGGCAAATTCTTAACACTGAGCCACCTGAGGAGGCCATGTTCCTCTATACCTTGTCCAAAGCTGAATTTCAGTCTTTGAGCCAACATCAGGACATGAAGTAAATAACATTCTGACAATCAAGAGACCTATAAATTATTTTCCACTCTTGTCACTTACTAGATTATAAATATAGTTTGTCTTAGGTAAGTACTGTAGCTCCTAAAATTTTAATTTCCTTTACATTCAGATGTCCAGTTCAGATCAAAACTCATGTATTCAATGCATAGTATGAAGAAGCAGTGGTAATAACACTGAGTACTTAGAATATAAAAATAGAAAAAGATTCAGTTCATAATGAACTGTAGCATAAGGTTTAAAGTGGATTTTCTGTGAGTTCTTCCAATCATTTTAAATTTTTTAATAACAAGGCTAAATAAAAATTTTAAAGTTTGAAAGTAAGAAGAGCTTCAACACAGACCTTCAAACCATTCTATTGGAATGAATGTGGACTTTGATTACAGTTTATTGCTATGCATCAAAGAAAACTGAAAAAAAAACACAATTTTCAAATGAATTCAGAAATATTTTCACATTTCATGTACTTATAGTGCTTCTATTCATTATAGATTACAAATAAGATAAACATTATTTTTGGTTATATCTCTCTCTTGAGTCTCAGTGCCCAACATTTACTATTACTTTGTCTTTGCAAGACTTTGAATATGACAAAAAATGTTATTTCACTACAACAGGTACTTCATCCATGAGGGTATTTTGTTTATTGCTCTGTTTTCTTCTTTTGGACACAGTTCTACTCATTTATACAACCTTAAAATTTTATAATGATCAGGCACTATTTTTTTCATAAGACAAGTTTTCAAAATTCCAAAATAGTGTGACGTATTTTACTAAAATGAAGTAAGAGCTGAAAATTTTTGTGATCTTACTGAACTCTTCATTAGTTTGGTTAATAAGAGTAACCAGACAGATTTCTCTTTTTTATGTTTGCTTAATGTACATTATTTCAAATTTACATGCTTAGTTCTGCTCCCTGAGGTCTAAAACCTGCATTTTGCACTAAATTCTCCATAATCTGTTTTCATGCGTTTTAGCCTGTCTAACTCCCCTTTAGCCCTTTACTCTAGACATAACTCTTCCATTTTTTTAGACTGATAATCCCTATATCTACAGAGTTGTGCTGCGACTTACATTTCTCTAGCAATGGTTTTCTCATTGCTCTCCACTGATTTACTCAGCATTCATTCATTAATTCATTCTCCAAGTAGTTACTGAGCATCAACTTTCACCAGGATGACATTTCTTCACTCATGGAATTTCTATTCTATTTCTATTTATTGGGAATCTTAATCTTTTTCTACATTGAGTTAGATGGTGAAAACAAGAACACAAAGAAATGGAAATAGGTCTTAGGGCTTAACAGGCAGCTCAGTGGTAGAGAATCCGCCTACCAGTGCAAGCAAAGCAGGTGATGTGGGTTTAGTGCCTGGGTCAGGAAGATCTCCTTGGAAAAGAAAGTGACAACCCATTCCAGTGTTCTTGCCTGGAGAATTCCATGGACAGAGGACCTGGGGGGCAATAGTCCATGGGGTCTCAAAGAATCAGACAGGACTGAGCGCGCACATGGCAAATATAATGTTATACTGGTTCTTATCATGTGGAGAGCACACATATGCACATAATTATCAAGTAGAGAGAGGTACAGGATGTTGTGTAAGGGACTCATGAGAATTCTGGAGTAATCAGAGAAATCTTTGTGATGGCAATGGTTCAGTTCAGTTCAGTTCAGTCGCTCAGTCATGTCCGACTCTTTGCGATCCCATGAATTGCAGCACGCCAGGCCTCCCTGTTCATCACCTTCTCCCGGAGTTCACTCAGACTCACATGCATCGAGTCAGTGATGCCATCCAGCCATCTCATCCTCGGTCGTCCCCTTCTCCTCCTGCCCCCAATCCCTCCCAGCATCAGAGTCTTTTCCAATGAGTTAACTCTTTGCATGAGGTGGCCAAAGTACTGTAGTTTCAGCTTTAGCATCATTCCTTCCAAAGAAATCCCAGGGT
>SJYV01020500.1:172767-202562 GCA_006410875.1 Neotragus pygmaeus
TAGTGTTGAAGCCTGGCTTGGAGAATTTTTAGCATTACTCTGCTAGTGTGTGAGATGAGTGCAATTGTGTGGTAGTTTGAACACTCTTTGGCATTGCCTTTCTTTGGGATTAGAATGAAAACTGAACTTTTCCTGTCCTGTAACCATTGCTGAGTTTTCCAAATTTTCTGGCATATTGAGTGAAGCACTTTCACAGCATCATGTTTTAGGATTTGAAATAGTTCAGCTGGAATTCCATCACCTTTCATGTAAGGTTCCAACTTACATTCATGTAAATCTGTTAATGCTCTTTCAACACCATATCATGTTTCCAGTTTATTGCATGCTCTATTTACAAATCTGGTTAATATTCTCATTCTAGCTCCCTCTATGACATCTTGTACATGGCTATTGTATATGAAAATGTAATCTAAATTATCATGGGGGTAATAAAATAATTTCATCTGAAAACTGTGGAAAGTCACTGAATTTTTTCTGGAATTTATCATCATAAAAGTAGCAAGGATCTTCACAAAGAATTGTGGACATTTGGAACTGCTTGTTTAATAAATTTGTTTATTTATGATATTTTTAATATCATAAACTTATATTCAATTAAAGTATCACTGGGACTCATGGAAATTTCTTTTTTGAGGTTTTTATATCCATATGCCAACAGAGAACTGAGCTCCCTAAATTTGGTATCTCTGAAAGTAAAATGAAATGTATTATTATATATTAGTCACTCAGTCGTGTCCGACTTTTTGCAACCCTGTGGACTGTAGCCCACCAGGCTCCTCTGTCCACGGGATTCTCTAGGCAAAAATACTGGAGTGGGTTGCTATTTCCTCCTCCAGGGGACCTTCCCAACTGTACATAATGTGAGACTTCATTAATGTGCATTAGAGGATACCCCAGGTTAACTGTCATAGAAAACTGTCTCTTGAGCCTTTAAATTCTATACCAAGAGTGTTTTACTTTGTAGAATGTTTCTAATAATCTCATCGAATGGAAACTGAGCTATACCTTATTGAAAGGCAATCTACCATAAAAATATGGAGCAAAATACTTTTCCTCAGGGAATTTCTGCAGAAAGCAGAAGAGAATTCAAGACAGAAGATGAATTTCATATAAAATGTGAAATATTTAGGTGAATTTTAGATGGATGAATTTAATCTCCTTTGAGGAGGATTCCTGCTAAGGCATATGATTTAGACTATGCTTGGATAAACTTGCATCAAATAGCTTGGACCCATAGTTTTTCAAGTTTGGAGACTTACTTTAAATTGAAACTAAACTTATGGGACTTATTCTGTGGCAAGTAAAACTTTTATTTCCCATTGGATCATCCACCTCATAGTAGATCATTCTTTGTTCCATTCAGCTAAAGTTATTCATACTGTTAAATGCATGTTCATATATTCTGACTTCTCAATACACATCTTGGAGGTAAATTCTCTCAAGCATATCTAGAGGAAAGAGAACTTTCTACTGTCCCCATATCTCTGCTCATTTCAAATTATCTGAGTTCAGAGATAGGAAGATCTTAATTTTATTTAGGTATATTTATCTAAATTTTATTTAGATACCTAGATCAGCTCTACTTTTATACAGAATCAGAATTAAAATTTCCGCCCTGTGCTTCCTCTTTCTCCTCTGCTTCTTTTCGTTGTAGAGTTAAATCTGCATCGGTAAAGGGTACTCTTGCTACTTAAGAAAAATAGCTAACATTTATATGCCAGTATCCTTAGAGATACTGTCCTATTTAAACCTCACAATTTACAGCATAGTTGACTTTATTGTCCCATTTTGGGGATGAAGAAAACAAGAAGCAAAACATCTGTATAAAAAGCTCTTTTGTATAAATATCTCAAAATCGCAGTGCTATAATGAGGGAGGTGGGAGTTAAAAATAGGCAGACTAGATTCCCCAGGGTGTTATCTTTTTCAATACAACACACATCCTTTTGGAAAGTGATACAGCTAAAGATAGACATAGATATAGATATAAACCAGTGTAGTCAGTATATTTGTACAAGTGGATTTTGACATATAATTAGACATAGTTCACAGAAACAGACAATTTTCTGCTTACAAAATATTGCAGAGAAAAAGCAAGAGGGAGCAAGGGAAAGGATAGGGTTCCAGGAACTGTTTTCCTGTGCTTATAGTGGCTTAATCAGAGTAGTGCACCAACAGATTTAACTGCATCCTCAGATTTAACTGCATCCTCTTTGGCAGCCACGTGAATCTTTCTTCAAAAAGTGTTGACAAAATGTCAAAGACTTTATTGTGAAATACAAAATATTTGAATATCTTTATTTATTTTATTGACTGATTTATAACACTATGCTAGTGTGATATTTTTACATGTTAAAAAAGTGATCAGCACAGAGAGTCTACTTACCATCTGTGACCACACAAAGATATTACAACATTATTACTGTATCAATGTATTACAGTGTTAATATTATGTTCTCCTTGCTACTTTTCATCCTGTGACCCATTCATTTCATAACTGGAAGTTGTACCGGTTACTCTCCCTGACCTACTTCCTCATGCTCCCATATCCCTTCCCTCTGGCAATCACCTGTTTTTTCTCTATGACTCTGTTGCTGTTTTATTATCTTTGTTCATTTGTTTTGGTTTTTAAAGTCCACATATAAGTGAAATAATATGGTATCTCTCTTTCTCTGTCTGACTTATTTCACTTAGCATATTAGCCATTAGAATTATTATCGTCAAAAATGGTAAGATTTTATTCCATTCAAGAGTAATATTCTCTTGTATATAGCAGTTCAATTCAGTTCAGTCGCTCAGTAGTGTCTGACTTTTTGCGACCCCTTGAACCTCAGCATGCCAGGCCTCGCAGTCCATCACCAACTCCCAGAGCTTGCTCAGACTCATGTCTATTGAGTCGGTGATGCCATCCAACCATCTCATCCTCTGTCATCCCCTTCTCCTCCCGCCTTCAATCTTTCCCAGCATTAGAGTCTTTTCTAGTGAGTCAGCTCTTCGCATCCGGTGGCCAAAGTATTGGAGCTTCAGTTTCAACATCAGTCCTTCCAACGAACATTCAGGACTGATTTCCTTTAGGATGGACTCGTTGGATCTCCTTGCAGTCCAAGGGACTCTCCAGAGTCTTCTCCAACACCACAGTTCAAAAGCATCAATTCTTCGGCGCTCAGCTTTCTTCACAGTCCCACTCTCACATCCACACATGGCTACTGGAAAAACCATAGCCTTGACTAGATGGACCTTTGTCAGCAAAGCATATATAATTATTGTATATATAATTATCAAATAAGCACATCATGCATCTCTTGATCACTTTTAGATATAATTTTCATACAAATCCCTTTTTTAGAAAGCTTTTACCTTTTTTGTTACTTTATTTGTAATTTCTTTACTGCTTTCAAAGGAATCTGGCACCTGGAACTGTAGAATCTGTTTTGCTGAGGAAATGGAAAGGGTTGGAAAGAGGGGAGTCAGGAATACACAGGCTTGAGGTGAGCTGGTTCTTTTAAGGCAAGTTGGAAGGAGCGATGATTTCTATTTCAAAGTTGACATCAGGCAAAATTAGCTGATGCCCAAGAGGATGACCAACATATATTTTGGGGAGTCTTCTTCAAAGATTTTTAATTTAAGAGAAGAAAAAATGCAATTGGTATTAAACTCTTTTATTATAAGCTAATTTGCCAAGAACAACAATTGTATGATTACCAGCAATACTTGATGTAAGAGAATAGAGAATAGTGGTGATATTTCCAGGGGAATGTTTGTCTCTGGTCCTTAGAATGCTCCTTCAAAACCAAAGGTAAGTCATGCTAAAATAGTATCAAAATCTTCAGGGCATAAATGTATTGCACACGACTGCTTCAGAATGAAACATTACATCTGAAACAAAGTAAGCAAATAATACCTGGAATTTATGGGAACCTACTTGGGCTGATTAAATTTTCACCATATTAAATCTTCCAACACATATTTCCTGAGCACACACTGGGTATTTGAATGTGAATATTAGTTAATGATTGGAAATTGTGTTTGAGGCCACATGCCACAATAAACTAGAGATGTTTCAGATTCCAATACCGTGCTGAAGAAGAAACGTTCAGAAGTGGTTTAGGGATTGAAGGCCTCAGAGGAAGAGACGTAGTGATAATTAATAGAGAGCATTCTTGGATTCTTAAAATATTAAGCCATTTCAGAGTAATTAACTTTTTAAATTAATTTTGGCCCCAAATCATGAAATCATGTATTCTCAAAGAACTCAATTTCTGTTATAGGAGACGGATAATTCTGGATTCAAAGTACTGGATTCGAAAGCTATAAGAGCAGACGCACGCTTGGCTACTGAATGTAAGCAAGGTTGTTCAGGGCTTCCTAAGCAAAGCAAAACAAGGGATTCTTGTTTCTTTGAATCTAATTTGGGAGTTTATCAGTTTACTTTCTCCACATACAATGAACTATCTGCCTTTTCTCTTCTGGTGCTAAATTTAACATATTATTCTATAAATGTGTGTCTGTGTATATATATATATACTTCTCTTAATATTAAATGTTCTAAAAACATGACTAGAACTAAATGTGTCTTGTTTATATTAATGTGAAATAGTGTGGCTTCCCAGGTGGCTCAGCGGTAAAGAATTTGCCTGCCAATGCTGGAGACGTGGGTTTGATTCCTGGGTCAAGAAGATCCCCTGCAGGAGGAAATGGCAACCCACTTCCAGATTCTTGCCTGGACAATCCCATGAGCAGAAGAGCCTGGTGGGCTGCCGTCACAGAGTAGGACATGACTGAGGGATGGGGCATGAGCAGGAAGGTGACAAATACAAAATAAAGTGAAATAAAGTGAAATAAAATGAAGGTTAATAATCCATTCACCATTAGTACAAACAGAATTATATGTTACAAAATGTAAATGGTGTAAATGGAGTTTTCATTAATGAGATCTAGATAGCTAACTTTAATTATTAGTGGATTTTAACAAATAAGCTTTCAGGAATCTTTAAAAATTTTGAAAATAGATATCAAATTGTGATGAGAATAAATAATCCTTTATTTAAAAATATTTTATGGAATGTTATTATTTAAGTATGATATTAACCCAGAAAACTAAGTATATACNTTTTAACAAATAAGCTTTCAGGAATCTTTAAAAATTTTGAAAATAGATATCAAATTGTGATGAGAATAAATAATCCTTTATTTAAAAATATTTTATGGAATGTTATTATTTAAGTATGATATTAACCCAGAAAACTAAGTATATACTGAATGTCTTTTTATAAAGTGATCACACACGTTTTCCCAACACTGAAGGAAGGAAATAACACATTACCAGCAGCACACTCTGTCCCCTTCCTATCACATTGCACCCTCCAGGGTGACAGCTATTCTGTCTTTCAATGAATGGGACACACTACAGTTTGCACTTCTTATAAACGGAATCATAACAGATGTGCTTATTTAAAGTCTGGCTTTTTTTCTGAGTATAATTATAGGAGATTCATTTATGCTATTGCCTAGAGTCTTGTACTGCGTTTATTCTCAAAGATATATGGTGGTTTTGTCAGTCAGTTGTGTCTGATTTTTAGGACCCCATGGTCACAGAGAAAGCAGTCAGGTTCCTCTGTCCGTGGAATTTTCCAGGCAAGAACACTGGCATGGGATGCCATTTCCTACTAGTATTATATGAATGCACCACACTGTTTTGTTTGAGTTGACATTTGTTTGGAGGAGGAAGCTAATTATGTTTTAGATGAACATTTGGGCTTTTTCAATTTCAGGTTTAAATTGGCAGCACTGCTGTGGAAATACTTTTCAGAAATTTTGTAGCGTATATCTGTTAGTAGCTCAGTAAAGGTTAGTTGCTCAGTCCTGTCCGACTCTACGACCCCATTGACTGTAGCCCACCAGCACCAGGCTTCTCTGTCCTTGGAATTCTCCAGACAAGAATACCTGAGTGCATTAGAGATTAGATAGCTGTTCCCTTTATATATATATAATTAGTGAACTTGGTAAGTTATAGGACTGCAGGTATTTAGCTTTGTTATATGCTGCAACAGTTAGAACTGGACGTGGAACAACAGACTGGTTCCAAATAGGAAAAGGAGTACATCAAGGCTGTATATTGTCACCTTGCTTATTTAACTTATATGCAGAGCACATCATGAGAAATGCTGGGCTGGAGGAAGCAAAGCTGGGATCAAGCTTGCTGGGAGGATTGTCAATAACCTCAGATATGCAGATGATACCACCCTTATGGCAGAAAGTGAAGAAAAACTAAAGAGTCTCTTGATGAAAGTGAGAGAGGAGAGTGAAAAATTTGGCTTAAAGCTCAANTGGTATTTTGGGACTGCTTTGTATCTGTACTTTGCCTTCAGTAGTATGGTCATTTTAACAATATTAGCTCATCCAGTTGAAGAATACGGTCTGTCTCTCCATCTGTCTGTGCCATCTTTCGTTTCTTCTATCACCGTCTTATATTTTTTCTGAATCTATATCCTCCATCTCCTTAAGTAGTTTTACTCCTAAGTATTTTATTATTTTTGGTGCAATAGCAAATGATATTGTTTCTTCACTTTCTCTCTCTGATAGTTAAGAGTGTGTAAAAGTGCCACATTTTCTGAAAATCGGTTTATATCCTGCAGCTTTTCTGAATAGAGACGGGTGTGTGCTTCGGCGTTTCGTGGCTATCTTTGTAACTGTACCTCTTTCAGGGTCTCTCTCCATGGTTAGGTGAATCTATTTAGTACTCTGGTTGGGCTCCTTTCTCCTGTGTTTGTGTGGGTCTATTATGGAATTTTGGTTTGTGGTTATCATGGACTTCATATCCATTAACCTATAGCAATATCATTTGCTTTAGGCCGATAGTCATTCAAATTCAAACACGTTTTAAACTGTTTGCATTTGACTCCCCCATATTTTTTATGTTTCTTACGTCATATTTTACATTTTTGTGTTTATCACATACCTGCTTATGTAGAGTGGATTTTTAAATTTTTGTCTTTTAACCTTTGTACTAATTGTTTAAAGTGGTTGACCCACTGCCTTTATTATGTATTTGCTCTTTTCAGTGAGATTTTCTGTTCTTTTTCAGTCACTAAGTCATGTCCTATTCTTTGCGACCCCATGGACTGCAGCACACCAGGCTTCCCTGTCCTTCACTATCTCCCGGAGTTTGGGCCAACTCATGTCCGTTGAGTCGGTGACGCCTCCCACCATCTCATCCACTGCCACCCCCTGCTCCTCTTGCCCTCAGTCTTTCCCGGAATCAGGGTATTTCTCAGTGAATGAGCTCTTCACCTCAGGTGGCCAAAGTACTGGAGATTCATTGTGGCTTAAGGTATTTTCTTATTTTTTGTTGCATGTTTCTGTTTTTCTCTGAAGACCTTTTAATGTTTCTTGTATGCTGGTTTATTGGTGATGTACTATTGCTTTTTGTTTGCCTAAGAACCTATCTCTCTTTAAATCCTAAATGATGATCCTCCTGAGTAGAATATCCTCATTTTTTTTTCTTTCATCACTTTAGATATATCATGCTTTTTTCTTCTTATGTGAACAGTTTCTGCTGAATAATCAGTTGGTAATATTATGAGCGTTTNGTGTGTGTATGTCTGTGTGTGTGTGTGTGTGTGAAAGAGAGAGAAAGAGTGAGAGAGTAGTATGTGGTGTGGTGCCTGTGGGTGTGGTAAGAGAGTCTGGGGAGAAGTGTGTGGGATGTGGTTCAGGGAAAAGTACATGCGGAGTGGTTTATGGCAGTGGTGGTGGTAGACGTGTGGGGGGTGTGTATGTGGTATGATAGAATTCTCTAGCCCAAAGACCTAATGCTCTCTTTTTAGGTCCTCGGGGAATTCTGTGTGTCAGTTAAACACTGGAATTGAAAACCTCCAGACTGAAAACCTCATGTAAGACTATGTGTTTAGTTTCCCAAATATTAGGGTTCACCTTGCATAAACTGGAACATTCATGTCAGAGGACTCTGTGTCTTCTTAATCTAAAAGCCAAGAGTCTTCATCTTACCAGAGAGAAACTTTACTTTTTACCATACACAAATCACTTTATGTAAATTATCTCACATAATTTCTATAAGATTTAAGAAAATATTAAATAAGATATTTCTACTTAGGTTTTCAAAAGTGTATTAAAAATAGACATTAAATCACATAAGAATTACCAGTATACAGACTCATATTAAAAGCCATTTGATAAATAGTAACATTTTCTAAACAGAACCCTGTTTGTTTTCTGAACAAAACCCAAAAAGCTTTATAAGTTCATACAATAGTGGAAAAACATTGTTGGATATCACATAATAACTCAATAGGGCTTATTTATCCTCATGCAAGAGGCACCCCCTGATGACCTGTAGAAATACTTGGGGTGGAGTTTTCAGATGAAAGAAGTCCTGCATTAACAAGCAGAGGCCAAGTCCAGACTCAAAAACTTGCTGCTGCTGCTGCTGCTGNGAATACTAGAGTGGGTTGCCACTTCCTTCTCCAGGGGATCTTCCTGACCCAGCGATCAAACCCAGGTCTCCTGCACTGCAGACAGATTCTTTCCAGTCTGAGCCACCAGGAAAGGCCCCCATAATGTGATACTCACTGAAATAATCAATGTCCTAACTGTTATCTTACTATTTGAACAAAACTCTGGAATCAGGAGAAAGTAAGAAGTAGCAATACAGTGATGCGGGTATCTTGAATACATGACTCATAGATTCAAATTTATTGCCTTACAGTCATATCTGCTTATATGCAATTTGTTGTCAACAAATAAAGCAGATATTTATTTTGAATCACAAATAGTAATAAATGGAATAACTATTATACTGCTTGGCAGTTAGCCCTCAATATGGAAGCAGCTCACAAACGTGATAGCAATTATTAATAGTGTCATACAGTCAAACATGATTTTAATTTCTCTGACTTTAAATTGTCAGCTCCCTGTATCTATACTCAGCATGAATAATAAAATTTTCTCTCCTTAGAGGAGTATTTTGAGAAAAACTTCAAAAGATAAATTTAGATGTCCAACAGGTATGGTTAATTAGCTCTGCTTCTTCTTGCCTTATAGCTTAAGAATCCCTGCACATAACATAATAGTTCACGGCTCACATATAATCCTTTTTTAAACTTACTCTTTGCAACACTCCCTCACTCTCTGTGGCTACTGATTTGAGGATGTGTAGACAGATCATTTTGAAGAGAGTTACTGCTTGCTCTTCACCTTGCCAGGTCCTCCCTGTGTGCTTTGAAGCAATATGAATGTGTTGTCCAAAGGATCATCGGTACTCTCCCTGTGTGTTTTGGCAATACTGAGGGCTGTAGGTGGGGTGGAGACTGAATAACTCTAAGAACATGGCATTTCCACATATTAAAAATGAATAGAAGATTCAGATCACTATTGGTTGTTCAAGTAAAAGGAGCAGGTGAAAATGATCCTGAATATCAGGCATCTGGATGTTGTTGAAGAATGGATGAGCAGGAGCATTCTACATTAAAGTGCACAGAAGGGGATGGAGTTTTGGCTTACCAAGAAAATAAACCATGATACATCCTTTTTTTTTTTTTTTTTTGTTTATTTCTTCTAAATTCCCATCATTCTGAGGCAAGATATGTTACAAAACAATCAATGGATTTAAAAGAATCAGAATCTATCTGCCACAATCAGAATTCACACATGCATCAGTTTCTTGCACCACACATGCGTGGGTTTTATGAGTTATCATCCAAACCATGGATCCGGTCTGCAGCACGGAGATTTGCCACTTGGGGTTGCATGCGCTGTCTCTGATCTGGACCATCTGGCTCATGAGTCTGCACTCAGCTGGTGCTGGCTTATGAAGGATTCAGCCTGGGAGGCTGTGGCTCAGGGTTTCTCTCCATCCTCCAGGAAGGTAACCCGGGCTTGAATATATGGCAGCAACGTGTCGGAAGCAGCGAGAGAGGACGGGCCCTGGAGGCAACCGCGCTCCAGGGCAGCTCTGCTGTTGTCCTCTTTGCTCCTACACCTTTCACCAAAGCAAGACTTGGATTCAGTGCAAGATCCCACCTTTCAATGAGAGGAAGGTAATTGCCAGTGTAGATATACAGCGGAGGATGTTTTGTGCCAATTTCATAATCTGTCATGAGAGAGTAGAGAGAATAGAGAGAATTGTAGATACAGTTAAATTCGGGGGGAAATCAAATTTGATCTTCTCTCTTCCTCTAAATACTTGCATAAAACTCAAACTTTCTATTCATGAAAGTCAACATTATATAGAAACAAATTGCTTCAGGCATACTGAGGAGTCAGAAGAGCCCTAGAAAATTTCCTCCACTCCTTTCATCAAAAGTTAAATCCTTTCTATCCTTAATTAGATAATGGTAAGAACATAAAATGAAATAGGAGTAAGTGGAAGAGGCAGAGTGATATATCTTTAATATATCATTCAAAATTAATTAACATTTTTAGTGCAGCTACAAGAAAAACTGTAATAACTTGGCAAACTTCTTAGTATCATTAGGAAAAGGACATTGTACTTGAAAGAGTATAATAGAAGCAATTTTGAAAACAGAAAATATAAGTTACCCAGACAGACTCCCCATTTAGTGGAGGGACATAAAAAGAGGGGAAAAGACACTTACTCATATAAGACAGAAAAATGCCTTTGAACTATGTACCTGTTCTAATTGCATCTAAGCAAATACACGCATGTATATATGTATGGCTGAGGTCCTTCGCTGTGTTCACCTGACACTACCGCAGCGTTGTTAATTGGCTATGCCCTGATAGAAAATTTTTCTGGTGTTAAAAAATAAACAAATGAAAAAAATTTTAAAATAAACAAATACATGTCGTGTTTTTCCTATTTTACTCATGGTACCAGGACACTGAAGCAGAGAGTTCATTTTATTTTTAACCAAGTTGAAAGCAATGCTTGTGTTCTAGTCCATTATGTAAATCAGAAATCCTGTATACAAAGCAGAAATAAGAAGTGTTTCCAAACCTGGAATATCTCCAACACATTAGAAATAGGTTGTATCATTTTTTATTCAGAATAGTCTTCAAACTACTGAGATTAAAAGTAATTGAAAGTTTCAAGTTTGATTTTTGCAATAGGTTTAAGCACTTTTGTTAACTGGATAGAGTACATGACTCATTACAAATGTTTGTTTATTCTTAATTCTTCTAACTGCATTGGACCTGTATGAACTAGACTTTGAAAACATCAACTGAGACAGTGACGCACAAATATCCACATCGATAATATTGTTTTATCAAAATATTACCCTTTATTTCACTGGATTTGATGAAAACTTGTTTTGACATTATAAGACAATTTTCCTTTAGATATAATTTTGGGAGAAAATTTATCTGACTGCTTTGCTATTATTTTTTCCCCTTGGAGGAAAAAAAAAAAAAAAAAAAACTCTAGAAGAATGAATAAAAAGTCCTGAAAATCAGTGATGTTTTATTAATAGTGACTTTAAGTCGCTTTGATTTATATATTGAGCTTATTCTTGGCAAGTTGGTTGGATTAAAGATATCTCTTTCTCTTTGGAGATAGCTACATTATTAAAATAAGTTGTCTATATAGTCTCAGAAGCAAAAATTACACAATGCACATGGTATACCTGACACCGTTTCTGTTACCATGGGAAACACCAAGGCCTGCGGAGTCAAAGGCTCCTGGAAGTCCTGTCCCTTATCAGACTCAGCGTGGGTCTCCATGAGCTGCCAGCCTCAACAGCAGACCTGCTGCTCTTCCGTGTCTTAAATATCACGAGACAAGTCTTCCAGTGCTTTGTTAAATACGTATTTCCCAAAACATAAGGCAATTTGCTGATGCGCTGGATGCTAAATGGAAAATAATCTTACCGTTGTATATCCGAGGATCATTTTTTATTGCAAAATTTCTCTGTAAAAATGATTTAATGGCTGATATATATTCCTGAGATGGGAAAATTGCAGTCAAAATCTCAAAACCTTCATGTTTATTCTTCTCACTTACCTACGTAGTGTCTATATGGCCAAAATATTTAATTGGAAAATAGCTTTTATTAAATTGAAAATACGAAATCTGTAATTATGAGGGAAAACCTTGTTGAAAATTATAATGGCATTCGTTGAGTTCATGAACTCCACTGACTGTAGACACCAACGTGACACGGTATTTCTTGTGTTTCCCCGGAGGCACTAATGGTAACAAACCCCGCTGTGGACGCAGGACACAAGAGGCACAGGTTCGATCCCTGTATCGGGAAGATTCCCTGGAGAAGGGCATGCAACCCACCCCGGTTCTCTCGAGGATCCCACGGACAGAGGAACCTGGCAGCTCACAGTCCATAGGGTAGCAATGAGTCCAACAAGACTGAAGCAACTTAGGTGCAAGCATGCAATATTCTATTAAAATATCACTCTATGGTTTCCAGAAAAAAAGAAAATAAAATGTGGTCTTTGCATTTGACTCAAAGTTCCCAGCCATGACTGAAAAAGTCTCAGGAATCATAAGTTTCCAAAATTTCACTAGCACATAGTAGGTACTCAATCAACATATATTGCATTAGTGTATGAATAACCAATTGGTCATTTTTGGTGTCTATACATTTGAAATAATCAATAAAAATTGCTGCAACAAAACTAAGAATTGCATATTCAGGCAAATTAAGAGAAATGTATGTATAAATTAAATAATCAGATATCATATATTTATTTTGACTCTAGAGAATCTAAAGTTTGACCAATCTTTAAATACATATATTTGATTATTTATACTAAATTTGGTATTTAATTAGGTATTGACTTTTAGTTTTTCTAAATGAGTGGTGTTATAAAATTATTGACTACTCATGAGATAAATATATAATTATTTAAATTATCATGCATATATCCACATTGAGTCAACTTTACATTATTTTTAAAGGAAAGTGTTGTTTTGGGGACTTATTTTTATTCCTGCACACTGACATAGACCTTTACATTTATTTAGTACTCTATTATGATTTTTTTTCTCTAAGTTTGATGTCCATTAGACACAGTTTTTCAGAATATCTATGTTGACATTTTGGCAGTGATTTCTGCCTGAATTAGAAAAGAGATGAAAATCCTTAATAATACTGGAAAAACAACAGCTGTTACTGTTTACCTATACTTCCAACAGCAAGGTTAGGAATCTCCACAGTTGTTAGATAAATGAAGTGTCAGTCCATTAAATATCCACTAACATTGCAATAATTTATATTAATATACAAACAAAAATTTAAACAGCTGTTTTTCCTAATAAAATACTTTTTGTGTATAGAAATAAATTTATACACAGTATGATATTCTATATAAAGTATCTTACTAAGCAACTGTATTGTCCATAATAATCTTCATGAATTGGTGAAGATTATTTGGTGTTTATAATTCTTCTCATTTTATACCATTAAATACTAAAATGCCAATCTTGAGATCAACATAGCCACCTTTGAACCAATATGTAAGATGTTGAAATTTTGTTTCCTTAGCAGCCAAGCTGTGCCACATACACAGAAATTGGGTTCTGTATCTACAGCCTAAAAGTGATTACTAAGGATCAACTGAGATTTTTATTCCTTTTTCTTTTCAATCTCCCCTTAAAATATATGCCCTTCTACCTGGCCAAACATTTACCAGATCATTGCCTCCACAATAGATTATGATTTGCAGATTCTGACCAAGGAATAGACCCTTCCTTTTCCTTTCAAAACTTTTGTTTTTGTTCTCAGGCTTCCTGTCAAGCCCAGCATTCATTTTGGAAGACACTGAAATTAACAATTACTCTCCCTGTTTTCTCATTTCCATGAGCTCTTCCTTTCAAAAATCACATATTCAATGCCTCTTGGAGCTCCATTACAATGTAGAACCTTGTTACCACCCAGAGCTTCTTCCTCAGACCGTGAATTCAAGCACCCCACCGTGTATTCTTTTTTTTTGGTTAGTTTGCATAGCTATTTCCATGATAAATGCTCTTTGTTCTCGTAGGATTCTCCAGTCTACTGACTTTTGTATATTTCTTATAATTCATCAACATTCTCTTTCATTTACCTCATCATCAGATTACAACTGCTATTATTTTAACAACACTCTTTTCATTTATCTAAAATTCTTTATTCATCTGCCATTGGTCCTATCACTTAAGCAGAATATAAATCTAGGAAAAAAAAACATTTTCTGTCTTTATGCCTATAGCTAAATACCTTAGCACAGTCCACAGCAGGGTAGACAGGCTCCACAGCTGATTCAAGACTGCCATCCTCAAATCACATCTTAAGTACAGATAAACATTCTTACAATTTTTTTCTAGCTATCAGAATCCAATCCTGAGATATACTGACCTCCCACTTGAAAGAAAAATGGATTTTTTTTCAACTTCCTGCAACATGTACACAAACTTAACTATGTCTGCACCCAGCCTATTTATATTCTGCATAAGACAGTATAATTCCCCCACCCTTTACTCCCTTTAACAATATTTTGCATTTCATCTCCTCTAGTCTTTTAAGCAAACTAAAAGATCTATTTTATTTATCTATTTTTATTGTTCCATACGCATTTCCCTTCAGTTGCTTCCAAATCTGTTAGATACTGTAGATGCTATGGGCTCCTCTGATAGCTCAGTTGGTGAAGAATCTCCCGGCAAAGCAGAAGGCTCCTGTTTGATTCCTGGGTTGACAAGGTCCCCTGGAAAAGGAATAGGCTTCCCACTCCAGTATTCTGGCCTAGAGAATTCAGTGGACTGTATAGACCATGGGGTTGCAAAGAGTTGGTCATGACTGAGTGAAAAAAAAAAAAGTCAAGTAAATCATTTCAAAAACGGTGACTTCATTTCAGAATACACAGGCTTCATTCCCTCATCTCCCACTGGATCTTCAAGACATTCTAAACACACGTCCACTCCCCTTTCTCTAACTAGACCATCATGGCTAATTGACAAAGTCTTCCATCTAAGCGAATCTGGCATTTCCTTAGCCTCTGAAAACCCTTCCTCATTGTTTTCCACTGAGCGTTTACAACAGGCCTTTACGCTTGTCCTTGCGAGAGCCCCAATGTCTTCAGCCTGAAGCTTAGTCCGCATCGGTCTCCTTTTAGCGCCCCGTCCGGTGAGAGTCCGTGCAGCGTGCTGCGTCGGTCTTGCGGCCCCTTCCTTCTGGGCGCTCTGTGCATGGTTTTCTCTTTACTTCTTCCGTCCCTGGAAACGACGTCACATATTGGGATACCAAGATGGCTTTCACTTCAGCCTCAGCTCTCTCCTGAGGTGTAGACTTTTACAATTAGCTCTCGAGAAATATTTTAAAGAGGATGACTCCGGTTATCCATCAGGCCCAGAAAAATTAGTATTTCTTCTCAAACATACAATTTTGCTTGGTTTCCAGTCTTGTGAATGTCACTACTATCCAGCCAACTACACAAGGCAAAGAGTAAGAAGTCACCCTCTTATCACTCTCCTCACCATCCTCCATTGCATTCTCTGACAGTTTTACCTCTGATTTCCTTCTTTGTAATTTTTTCTTTTTTTGACATGACCTCTTTGAAAAGGCATCACTATTTTCCCATGTAGATCAGATGACTTCTTATCCATGTTCCTACTTTAAAATTTATTTTCTTCATTCTTTTTGTCAAGAAGCATTCAGACTAACTTTGATATTGCAAATATGATTATGTTACCTATTTTAGGCATTCAGAGGTTTCCAGGGGCTATAGATGACTGTAATATTTAAAATCATCTACAAGTTTAGCAGAATTTGAATGGCAATACCTCCCTGGTGGTTCAGAACATAAAGAATCCGCCTGCAATGCAGGAAACCCGGATTCGATCCCTGGGTCAGGAAAATCCCCTGGGGAAGAGTGACTACGCACTCCAGTATTCTTGCCTGGAGAATTCCACGGATAAGGGCCAGGCAGGGTACAGTCCTTGGGGTCGCAAAGAGTTGGACATGACTGAGGGACACACACTCATTTTTTATCACCTCTCTAAGGGTGGCTAGGAGTTGGACACAACTGAGTGAATTCACTTTGACTTTTCACTTTCCTGCATCGGAGAAGGAAATGGCACCCCACTCCAGTGTTCTTGCCTGGAGAATCCCAGGGATGGCGGGGCCTGGTGGGCTGCTGTCTGTGGGGTCGTACAGAGTCGGCCACGACTGAAGCGACTTAGCAGCAGCAGCAGGGTTACTTTATACTGTCAAGCTTTTAAACAACCTATATAACCCATTCTGAATTATATTCTGGAGGAACTCTCAATATTATATTTGTCCTAACTGATATGTTTCCTAAACAGAGAGTATGTGTATTCTGAGAGTATTGCCAATGACTGAACCTAAGACTGGGATTGTGAAATGGAGAGATAAATAGCTGGAGTCACTACCTCCTTTCTTAACAAAACTCAGCTAATTGTCCTCTTTGCTTTTTAGAAAGCATGTGAGCCAAATGAGGTTTGGGGATCAGAAGACAATATCCAGAGTAACTCCAGGGAAACTTGATTTTATATATTAATATATATTTAGCATGTATATATAACAGTTATATCATACACAGGTGTATCATATTATGTGTGTGTGTGTGTGTGTGTGTGTGTGTGTGTGTGTGTGTGCTAGCTGCTCAGTTTTGTTCAAATCTTTGTGATCCCATGGACTATAGCCCACAAGGCTCCTCTGTCCATGGAATTCTCCAGGCAAGAGTATTGGAGTGGGTTGCGGTTCCCTTCTCCAATCATATCATGTACAGCATATCAATTTTTTCTGGGATATTAGCATTGTTATCCTAACTGATCTGTTTAACAATAAAGTCATGACACATGGAAATTTTTTTAACTCATAACTTAAGATGATAGTCTTCCCTGGTGGCTCGGATGGTGAAGCGTCTGCTTGCAACGCGGGAGATCTGGGTTCGATCCCTGGGTTGGGAAGATCTGGAGAAGGAAACGGCAGCCCACTCCAGTACTCTTGCCTGGAGAATTCCACGGTCGGAGTAGCCTGGTAGGCTACAGTCCATGGAGTCGCAAAGAGTCAGACACGACTGAGCGACTTCACTTCACTCACTTAAGATGATATTTCCTATTGATGTAGAATATAATATAATTACCAGATTTAGGCAGTAAAATACTAATTAGACAAGCCGGAAGTTCTAATGATAAATTTAAGAAAATTGATGCTTCAAATATTGTATCTTAAATTACTGTGTGAGATTATTTTTTGCTGAAATGAAATCATAAATTATATTTATAACATAACTTATTAATTAAACATTAAAAGCAAAATAAAGTCTTTTATCGAGCCATCTAAATTTATGGTTTGAGCCTTTATTAAACTATGCTATGATGTGAAAAATGACTGGAAAATGTAGTTTTAATAGAAGGCAGTTTTCCATTTCCATGAGGTGTTGGAAACTACAGTAAGCAAGATGACTCTGATAGACCTAAATCTGATCCTCAGGACTGGGAGCCCTGGTGCTAATTTTTTTGACTAATACAGAATCCAGGTTAAATCCAGCTGTAAAGTTATTTCATGCCACAGGAGCACAGCTAAATGTGGTTGGAAAAGAATGTTTAACCGCATGATTTTTAAACTCATGCCCACTAAGCTTAAATATGAGTGAGCTTCTGAAGCTGTGCAGAAATCCTTTAATCAGTCATACCTGTTTATTTTCTTTACTCTTTCTCTGGGGGAAAAAAATGGAAGCAATAGGCGAATTTACTCCACAGGCAGCATTTGTGACATATGCTCTCACTTCCACTAACTGCTACATACATGTCCTTGACTTCTATGTAAGACGAAGCCTTTGTGCATTAGAGACTGTTTACTCTTGTCTACTCAAGAACGTTCCCCCCACAATCCTTCTCTATCTGCTCTGCATATTTCTTGAATCATTTATTTTCCACACTGGCACATTTACTTGCGAATTCTTTGCAAATATACGCTCAGCTCATGTCCAAAAGGCGGCCGTTGCTCCCCAGGACCAGGGCCTCCACGCTGGGGCAGGTGCCATCATCGCTTATCTGATTGATCCCACACACCCTGTGCCTGTATCCCTCCTGCAGGCATCCTTGGTCTAATTTTAGAACAGCAGTCAGAATGATTCTTTTCAAATATAAGTCAGATCATGTTTAACCTTTTGTCCAAACGCTTTATTGCTTTTCTACCTCGTTCCACGTCAGTGACTGATACTATCTTACATTATCCGTTTCCTTGTTTACTCTCTGAGTTCATATACTATTACTCTATTCTTCCCATATTTTCCCCCAGGATCATTTAGCCTCTCTGGTGTTTCTGAAACACGCCAAGATGGCATGCACCTCATGGGTTTTTAATACGCTCTTTGCTCTGTCTATAACCCCCTTCGTTTACTTTCTTCCCTCCTTCAGATCTTTACTTATATGCTACTTCCTCAACGAGGCCTTGAATCCTCTGCTGTCCAATATTCAATGTATTTTTCTCTGCTTAAACTTTCCCTTTAGCATTCAATGCCATCTTCTATAGTCTGTGTCTTATCTGTTTTTATACTCTTCACCTTCATTAACTGGAGTGCAAACTCTTAAAAAGCAGGGTTGTTTTTTTTTCCTTTTGCTCACTACTGAGTCCTCCATGCCTAAAATAATGCTTAGTACATTGGAAGTTTTCAATAAAGATAATTTAAATTAATAAGTATATTTATTAATTTTATTTATTAAATAAAATAAAGTATTACTTTATTGTCTAAAGTATCTAGTCAAGATACACAGTCAGCCAAAATTCACAGAGTCTTTAGTAGATCTCACCTGTTACATTCTCCCAAACCAGAATAGGAAAATGTATTATTTACATCCTAATTCTGCGTGAGTGAGTGCTAAGCTGCTTCAGTCGTGTCTGACTGCTTTACGACCCATGAACTATATATAGCCTGTCAGGCTCCTCTGTCCATGGGATTCTCCAANCTGGCCCTGAGTTCCAGGCTTATTCTCAAGACTCCCATGCACGCATACACACCTAGCACTCCTGGGCAAGGCTCTGTCTCCCTATTCATAAACTGTCTCTCAGGTGGTTTTTCTGTGGGAAGTGAATTTCACCTGTTAAGTCTGGGAGAAGGCAAACACTAAATGATCAGCAATGAGAAGTAATCATAGAGGAAGTATGATGGCGAGCCCCAATAGCTAGGCATGAGGGAAGGCTTTCTAGACACCATGATGTCTACGTTATCTGTAAAAGGAGTGGCTATATAATAAGGTCAGAACTGTTTTCACCTAGATAAGACAGGACTGACAGTCTCTAGCCTAGACCCCACCAATTTATAATCCAGGAGTTGAATTTCACTGCAGCCTGTTACAAAGCACCCAACTCTGCCCCAGCTAGATGCTGGGGAAAAAACTGGTAAGGATCTTACGGCAATGAGTTATCTTACTGATTGGAGAGGGTAACTTTGAATTCATGATAAGTATGAATTAGTTAAGTTTTAAGTGTTTATTTCCAGAATGTTACATCAAAACAAACTCATAGTTAATCAAATGTTTTCAGGTAGGAGAATGACTTGAATTAATAGTTAATCTCATCCAGTATTATTGCTTTTTTTATTCAAATGAATATGTCTGAAGTGCTTAAGAACATTTTAGTTTCCTAAGTATGGAAGAAATTCTCTCTTGTCATTTATTTTAGGCACTGTGTATAGAATTAATAGAATTTCTAAAAACAAAGATTTGTAAGGACTGTATAGTTCAAACTATCCCGAAGGGGTAAATCCTAATATAATAAGTATTTACAATTATAATAGCAGTTTAGAATTCAGTATCTACTGTTTCATCTGATTTAATGGACATAACAGTCATAAAGGGCTTCCCAGTTAGCTTAGCAGTAAAGAATATGCCTGCCAGCACAGGAGATTCAGGAGATGNCCTTGAGTCATTACTTTGAATATCAAAAAAGTTGAGCAAGAAAGTTTTGGATTATATTTCATTTTTAAATGATCAGTGAAATTAGAAAATGAAATCTGTCTTATTAAAGGGCAAAAATACAAGGTAATGATTTTCATTTTGTTTACAAAATGAACAAAGTAGAACTTTGAATTATATTTGTCTCAGATTAGTTTGTTAAGGTCACATTTAGAATTAAATATGACATGCATATTAATAGCATTTATTTAGAAAAAATCAACAAATACTTTCTTATTTTTATATAGTTACACTCAAAATAAAATTTATTGACTATGTTGATGTTAATATTTTGTGCTCTTTAAAGCTTTGAAATGATATTTTACAATTGTTTTGTTTAGTGGCTAAGTCACATTAGATTCCTTTCCAACCTCCTGGACTGTAACGGTCCGGCTCCTCTGTTCTTGGGATTTCCCAGGCAAGCGTACTTTTGCCGTTTCCTTTTCCGGGGCATCTTCCCAACTCAGAAATCACATGCATGTTTCCTGCATTGGCAGGCACATTCTCCACCACTAAGCCACCAGGGAAGCTGACATTTTATAATACCTGTCATATAACAATTAGTTGATAAGCAAAATTTTTATAGATTGTGTTGTATTTAAATACTTTGGAAGACCGATTATTTAAATAAATAATAAAATGAGTCTGTACTTTAAAAAAAAAGGTATTTTTCATACAAATGACTGTTTTTCAAATTCAGTTATGTATGTGTTACTTAAAAATTATAGCAGTAAATATCTCACTTTAAAAATCTCAACTATGATATACTGATAGCTTTCTATGAGGCTAAATCTTCTCAAGAGACAATGCCTATAGACATCATCTAATTTCTATTTCCTTTTAGATATTAGTTCTCTGTCTGTCTTTATGGTGAAAATAAGTGATGTTGATACCTAGAGAATGGGAACATCAGAAGCATCAGCTTCACTCTTTAAAGGGTACAACCCTGTTCTAACAGCCTGTATTGCACAGTACATAGGGAACAACGAGATCTTTCTGCGATTCAAAGGCATTCCAAACAGGCATATCAGCCTGGTGTTTTTGACAGAAGTAGACAGATGACAGCAGAAGTAACAGCTGCCTCAGCTAATGCACAAGTCTAAATGTGATAACGTCTGCAAATTTGACATCCCGGATTAGAATCTTTTGGGTGAAAGGATGAGAGAAACAGGTTGATGACTCTTCACTGACTTAAAGTCACGCATGGGATGTGTGTTTTGTGACTACAGTGGTGATAAGGAAACTGGAGATGCTGATAAAGAAAGCAAACTGNCCGGTCCTCAGCCCAAGGCTACCACACACACAGCCCGGAACTCGGTTCAAGGCTACCATGGCACACAGATCAGACCTCAGCACAGGGCGAACGCGGCACATAGCCCTAACCTCAGTGAAGGGAGACCGCAGCACAGAGCCCAGAAATTTGTGCAGGGCGACTCGTGTACAGAGCTCGGAACTCATCGCTAGCTGAACGTGGAACACAGCCTGGACATCGGCGTAGGGCGACCATGGCAAAGAGGATGGAACTCGTCTCCAACCAACGGCGGAACACATCCCGGACCTCGGCACAGGGTGACCGTGGCACACAGCATGGACCTCGGCATAAGGCGACCATGGCACACAGCCTGAACCTCAGTGAAGGGCCACCGCGGCAAACAGCACAAAAATTTATGCAGGGTAATCATGGCACAGAGCTTGGAACTCGTTGCTAGCCAACAGCGGAACACAGCCCAGACCTCAGCACTGGGCGATCGCGGCACACAGCCCAAAACTCAGCGCAGGGCGACCGCGGCACACAGCACGAACGTAAGTGAAGGGCGACTGTGGCACATAGCTAACAACTCGTCTGCAGCCGACTGCGGAACCCAGCCCGTACATTGGCGCAGGGCAACCGTGGCACACAACTCGGACATCAGCACAGGACTACCGTNGTTTCCTTCATAAAAAAATTTCTTCCAATATAAGTAAAAATTATGTCTGAAGATTTATTATCATCCCCCTCAATACTACAGTAGTTGAATGACAGACTGGGTAGTCTAAAGTTTTTTTCTAGAATCAAATATCTTAATAAGCTGTTCCCATTATTGTACTTTGTAAGTAGCCCTGCATGCGATTAAGGCCTAGATCGATCTGAAATTCCACGCTATCTTTATAATCTGCAAAAACTGAGGGGAGAACGTATATTTTCATATATATTAAATGGCATTCTCAAGATAACATTACTAAAGTATTATTTATGCTCTTGAATGATGGTTCAAATGTTCTGACCAGTTCCCACAGTAAAAACAGCATTCTGATCCTGTGTCTGTTGTATATGTGTGTACACATGTATAAAATTGAATCAGTAGTTATGCATTCTCACATTTTCCTGTTCTATTTTATTCTACTTTCTTATTTTTCCGTTCTGTCCCTTTGTGTTAAAAAACAGCAACAACAACACCTAAACTGCTGGCCATTGGCATGAGTGGGTTGTGTCTTGTAGTTTTGAACCCATTGTTTAAGAATAGTTGGTAAATATTGANAGAAACTGACAAATCAGGGTTTTGGTGCTTTCGAAAAGCCAAGGAGTTCAAGGTTCCAAATTTACCATGTGGCTCGGCATTCCTCCCAGGCCACTCACTGTACAGCTCTTCAAGTGACTATTTCAAACTCTTTTTCCTTGACCACTGACACACTTCCCTTCCCTACCGTTAACCTGCTTGCTTCTTATGTCGCTGAGAAAATAAAAGGAATCAGAATATAACTCCTTCCTCTTCTTGGTACCAAATCCCCCACCTACATGCCTCTGCACCTACTCCTCTGTCTTCCCTTGTATCCTCTGGGGGACTTGCCCCATCCCCCTGCTGTGCACTGGACCCCATTTTTGGATACTCCAAGGCATCGCTCCTGCACCTGGCCCTCTCTCTCCTGATTCAAGTTCTCACTCTCTCCTGGACCGGCCCATGAGCACACACACCAGCCTATGGAGCTAAACCAGCTTACAAATCAGAAAACAAACAAACAAAAATCCTCCCTTGATTCCATATCCAGCCCCCCTTCCATTTCTCTCCTTTCCATTTAAACAGTTCAGAAGGGTGATCTACATGGAAGGAATTCCTTTGCTCCCACTTGCACCTGAACCTACTCCATTCAGCTTCTTTCCTCTACAACCTCTTGTGAGGTTACTAAAAACCACCCTTTACGCAAATCTAATGGCCAGTTCATAGCGTACATCACCCCTCCACCTCCACAGAGCATTTGACATCGTTGTCACTCTTCTTTTATAAAATAAAATAATTTATTCCTCTCTTGGTCTTCAACTGACAAGCTCTCTGGTTTTTTGGGGTTTTGCTAGCTCACTCTGTGCTTCCTGGCCGCACTTGGGTCTTCTATATCAGCCCCACCTCTATGCACCAAGTTGAAAGTGAAAGTGCAAGTTGCTCAGTTATCTGACTTTTTGTGACCAGGCCAGAATACTGGAGTGGTTAGCCTTTCCCTTCTCCAGGGGACTTTCCCAACCCAGGGATCAAGCCCAGATCTCCTGCATTGCAGGTNTGGGGGCAGTGAGCATCACAGTTCTTTAAGGTACTGGGAGAGTGTATATTTTTCCAGAAAACTTTCTCATCTTTTGCTTTCCTGCCTCTATTTATGTCAGCAGACTATTGCTAAGGCAATGAGCCTGAAAACGGTGGAGGAAACATGGAGGAACACAGTTTTCAGAAGACATTACGCAGATTGATTTTAAATGAAATGAAATAAGAAATCACAGGTTGTCATTTTATCTGATGTGCTCCTCTCCCATGTCTGCACGTCTCTTTCCTGCCAAAGTCCTCTGACTTTGACATAGGTTTTCCAAAGAACAGAAACAGTTATTCTCAGACGTTATGAGCAGCACGCTTGAGGGGGTTAACAAATTTTTGCCTGATCATCAGTACATTCTATCTGCTGGTAATTTTGCCACAAGTTTATTCCCCTCACTTGGGAAGGCAACTCAGACAGAAAAATATAGCAGGAAAACCCTTAATTGCTCATTCATTGCCTCTTCTTTTTTATGTAGGCTTTTGTAGTCCTTATTTTGTTCTAAATATGAAGTATAACTGCTAAATATAAAGTATAACTGCAAAATTATTTTAAGATCGAAAAGATAAGCTGCATCAAATAAAACCCACAGGAAAGCTATAATCAGGCAGGCTGATATAGTACAGTCTAAATTGAGCTCTGTACTCTCTCTAGAGAATAAATAATTCATCAGTCTTTCTAGGTCACTGGCTTTGTAAGATGTTATATGAGTGGAGTAAGCATTGTCTTCAAGTAAAGGCCTATAGCTTAATTGAAAGATCATGAATGAAAATGACATTTTTTATTGTTCTGTAATTTTTTAGAGTATATTGGGTAATGAGTGGTTAAATCAAAAGCTACTTTTACAACAAAAAACTGCCTATAAATTAGCACATTTCTTATCTTTGCTGNCTTCCAAGGAGCAAGCGTCTTTTAATTTCATGGCTGCAGTCACCATCTGCAGTGATTTTGGAGCCCCCTGAAATTAAGTCTGTCACTGTTTCCACTGTTTCCCCATCTATTTCCCATGAAGGGATGAGACCAGGTGCCATGATCTTCGTTTTCTGAATGTTGAGTTTTAAGCCAACTTTTTCACTCTCCTCTTTCACTTTCATCAAGAGGCTCTTTAGTTCTTCTTCACTTTCTGCCATAAGGGTGGTGTCATCTGCATATCTGAGGTTATTGATATTACTCCCAGCAATCTTGATTCCAGCTCGTGCTTCATGCAGCCTGGCATTTCACATGATGTACTCTACATATAAATTAAATAAGCAGGGTGACAATATACGGCCTTGATTACTTCTTTCCCAATTTGGAACCAGTCTGTTGTTCCATGTCCAATTCTAACTATTGCTTCTTGACCTGCATACAGATTTCTCAGGAGGCAGGTCAGGTGGTCTGGTATTCCCATCTCTTTAAGAATTTTCCACAGTTTGTTGTGATCCACACAGTGAAAAACTTTGGGCCTGTTCATATTCTGAGTGTGAAGATCTGGTGTTCACTTATATTTATGGTTCCGTCACTCAGACATATCCAACTCTTTGCGACCGCATGGACTGCAGCATGCCAGGCTTCCCTGTCCTTCACCATCTCCCAGAGTTTGCTCAAACTCATGTCCATTGACTTGGTGATGCCATCCAACCATCTCATCCTCTGTCATCCCCTCTTCTCCTGCCTTCAGTCTTTCCCAGCATCAGGGTCTTTTCCAATGAGTCGGCTCTTCACATCAGGTGGCCAAAGTATCAGAGCTTCAGCATCAGTCCTGCCGATGAGTATTCAGGTCTGATTTCCTTTAGGATTGACTGGTTTGACCTCCTTGCAGTTCAAAGTACTCTCAAGAGTCTTCTCCAACAGTACAGGTCAAAACATCAATTCTTTGGCACTCAGCCGTCTTTATGGTCCAACTCTCACATCCGTACTTGACTACTGGAAAAAGCATAGCTTTGACTATACGTTGGCGAAGTAATGTTCCTGCTTTTTAATATGCTGTCTAGGTTTTCATAAATTTTCTTCCAAAGAGCAAGCATCTTTTAATTTCATGGCTGCAGTCACCATCTGGAGTGATTTTGGAGACCAAGATAATAGTGTCTGTCACTGTTTCCATTTTTTCCCCATCTATTTGCCATTAAGTGATGGGACCAGATGCCATGATCTTCGTTTTTTGAATGTTTAGTTTTAAGTCAGCTTTTTCACTTTGCTCTTTCACCGTCTTCAAGAGGCTCTTTAGTTCCTCTTCACTTTCTGCCATAAGGGTGGTGTCATTTGCATATCTGAGGTTATTGATATTTTCCCTGGTAATCTTGATTCCAGTTTGTGCTTCATCCACTCCGGCATTTTGCATGATGTACTCTGCTTATTCACATTTAAAATTTTAAAGTTTCTTCAATTGCCTCAATTGTAAGCCCTCTTTGGGTGGTAATAGGGGCTATGTCTTATACACATGTAATGAAAGGGAGCTGTATATCCTTTCAAGGCTCAGTTTCACACCAGTTTCCAGCTCTCTCCTGCTTCTGATTCTCAGGTGATGCACCTGCTGCACAGTGATTCCGCCAAGTAAACACTGGAACCGCTTGTGGGGTGCTTGCTTACGAAGCAGAAATAGCAGCATGTCTGTCATCATTCGAACTTGAACCCTTACATGGTCAAGGCCTCACCACCGCCACGTGAGTGGGCCTGCAGCGTCTGGCATGTGGACGGAGGGGGCAGCGCGCCCAGCCTCCGTCCGCCCTGCTGCCCCAGGCGGAACACCCCTGCTTTCTAGCAAGTCTGGAGAGCAGATCGCAGTCTGGTGCCTAAGCTAGACAGCCGTCTCACCGGAGAAAATTAAAAGACAGTATATTTTATGTTAGGGGTTATTTGAAAATAACATCTAGAATGATAAATAAATCAGTTTGTTTTAAAAGTAAACGTTTGAAACGTCCAAGGCCCCCTTTTCATTCTGTGGCCCGGCTTCCCAATGTGCTGACTGTACCAGTAGCAATGGGGGGGACCGCCGTTCACTGGACCTTGCTGGCTTTATCCTTTGGGATGTTCTTGAGGGAAGTTTTTTTACCTAGAATGAAGGAAGTGCAGCAAAAGGTAGCTGTTGACTTGAGAAGTTGCTGAAAGGAGAACAGTGTGCTTGCCATGTTCAGAGAGTGGCATTCAGGCTGAGGAGCGGGCGCCAGGATCCGTGCGCAAAGGCGCCTGGGTGAGTGCTTGCCTCCTGCGAGGGGACGGCGCTGGCGAGCAGCCGGGCCACAGGTGTCGGGCGTCCGGCCTGAGGTTGCAGAGGAGTCGGCACAGGACAGCGGACGGCCCTGGGCTGAGAGCCAAGCCTCGCTCTGACCGTCATTCATCATGAAAGGAAAGCAGTTATTCTGGGTGAGGCAGGGCTTCCTGATTCAGTATCATGAGGATTAAATGTGATTTTAAGTGATCAATTAATTGAGTACTTTACAAGATACAGTAAAAAATAATAGTAACTGTACATGACCAGGAAAAGTGTAATTGGCTTAAATAAACCTCTTCGTCTTCACGAGTAATCAAGGAAATACTGAGACAAGAAGCTACTTTTCATATATCAATTAAGCATGTTACTATTACTATAAATAATACCAAGTATTGTTTTAAAATAGGGTACAAAATACCGAGGGTGTAGTGAATAAATATTCTAAAGTTCTGTTACTGAGTATAAATCACTACAACCTTCCTGAAAGCCTTCAGTAGCCTATGTTAGCAAGTTTAAAAATAGCTATGCCTTTTGATCTAGTAATCTTTCCTGGTCACCACAATATCAATACTGAAACCTGAAAATGATATCCCTGTAAACACAAATAGTCTCAGTCATGAGTATTGTAAAAAGATCCAATAAAATACTAGGCAATAGAGGTTAGTATTACATTTAAAGCATCATGTGATAGAGTATTAAAAAGCAGAGACATTACTTTTCCAGCAAAGGTCCATATAGTCAGAGTGATGGTTTTCTCAGTAGTCATGTACAGATGTGAGAGTTGGACCATAAAGAAGGCTGAGTGCTAAAGAGTTGACACTTTTGAATTATGATGCTAGAGAAAACTTTTGAGAGTCCTTTGGACAGCAAAGAGATCCAGCCAGTCCCTCCTAAAGGAAGTAAGCCCTGCATGTTCATTGGGAGGACTGATGCTGAAGGTAAAGCTACAGTACTTTGGCCACATGATGTGAGAAGCCAACTTTTTGGAAAAGACCCTGATGCTGGGAAATATTGAAGGCAGGAGGAGAAGGGGACGACAGAGGATGAGATGGTTNTGGTGAAGAATTCACCTGCAATGCAGGAGACATGGGTTCAGTCCTTCCATCAAGAAGACCCCCGTGGTGGAGGAAATGGCAAACAACTCAAGTGTTCTTGCCTGGAAAAAACCACGGACAAAGAAGTCTGGTAGGCTACAGTCCATTGAGTCACAGAGAGTCACACGTGACTGACTGCCTGAGCACTCATGCACACAAGCCTGTGCAATGCAGACAGAAAACAAACTCAAACCAAGTCTTCATTTCAGCATGCTATGGTTTAATCACGTACTGCAGAACATCAGTGCACATTAAGAGAATGGAAGAATCTTTGCTGCTTGATGGGTCTAACTGCGCTATCAATGAAAGGGATATTGGCTGTAGAGTAACTACACCATTTCAGTTTTGATTAGTTACAAAAATGCGAAAAACTTCTACTTTGGTTAATAGCAGACAAGATATTTTGCACAAATTACCCCACCCAAAATATTTTTAACATGTGGAAGAAGTATAACTGTTGGAAAATATTATCCAGCCAAGAAACAGAGGACAGAAATATAAAGATGAGTCAAGACAGAAAGTTTAACAGACTAGATATGGTTGACTCCTTCGCAAGAATGGAAGTATAAAATTAGAGTTCAGGACTTGATAGGGTGGGAAAAAGAAAGGGGCGCCTCATAAAACACCCACGTTTTAGTTTGGGACCATGATATGCAGTGACTAGAAATAAACACGAACAGAAAGTAAACCATCGCTTGTCTACCAAAAAGGAAAGTAAAGAGAAATGACAACTAACTGCACTGCTGTATCTTAGTTTGACTCTTAGAGCAAGAAAAAAGCCGTAGTGGAGGGAAAAAAAAACCTGAAGAAATCTAAGTAAACTTTGTAATTTAGTTAACAGCATTATACCATTGTTAAATTCTTAATGTGATAATCATATCATGGTTATTAAAGAAGCCATTATTTTTTCAACCTAGCCATATGGAATTCTTTATATTAGCATGACAATCACTTAACAAATGTGATTTGTGAGTCTATGTGAACAGTAAGCTCAGTAAATCTAACAAAAAGCAAGGCTATAACTAATGAGAAAAATTCATAATAGCAAATGGTTTCACCCTCTAAGAGAACATAATGTTTCTCTATTTGAAGGTACCCATTTATGTTGTCTGGCAACATAAGACAGAGATATCTCCAGAGAAATTATTGAGATCTTTAAGGAACACAACAATAAATTACAGAAATACAGAAAGAAAAGCATAATGACAAAACTATTGGGAGTTGTAAAATACAAATATAACAAACTGTATATATAACACATTTTATAAACTCTCAAGAAAACATAGCAATAAAATGAATAAGTACAAATAGTCAATGTCATAAACAGTGGATATCAATACAGAATCTAGAGATATTGAAAAAATGGAAAACAGTATTAACATATTCATACTATCACACATAAAAATGTGGAGATATGGACAAAAATGTGGAGAAAATGGACAAATTCCTAAAAATAAAAGTAACTATCCAGAACTGACATAAGGTGAAATTGAAATACTGAAGTATCATATTGTTATTAAATGAACCCACATAAATAATAGAACTATCTGAACTATCTTCAGTTAAATCCATGTTCAAATGACTTCACAGCATCTTAATTAGTGAAAATATAACATCATGCTTACAAAATATTTTGAAGAAAATAGAACAAGGAGGATTTATGGCCTGACTTATTTCACAAGAATATAAAAAACTTGATACTAGAGTATAAAAAGGACCTCATAAGAAAGGGAAATTATAATCTCTGATGAAGATATGTTAATTCAGTTCAGATCAGTCGCTTAGTTATGTCCAACTCTTTGTGACCCCATGGACTGCAGCACGCCAGGCTTCCCTGTTCATCACCAACTCCTGGAACCTACTCAAATTCATGTCCATCACGTCAGTGATGCCACCCAACCATCTCATCCTCTGTTGTCCCCTTCTCTTCCTGCCTTCAATCTTTCCCAGCATCAGGGTCTTTTCCAAAGAGTTGGTTTATCTCATCAGGTGTCTAAAGTACTGGAGTTTCAGCTTCAGCATCAGTCCTTCCAATGAACACTCAGGACTGATTTCATTTAGGATGGACT
>SJYV01020502.1:0-16178 GCA_006410875.1 Neotragus pygmaeus
CCATGTATTTCCCATGAAGTGATGGGACCGGATGCCATGATCTTCGTTTTCTGAATGTTGAGCTTTAAGATAACTTTTTCACTCTCCACTTTCACTTTCATCAAGAGGCCTTTTAGTTTCTCTTCACTTTCTGCCATGTGGGTGGTGTCATCTGCATATTTGAGGTTATTAATATTTCTTCTGGCAATCTTGATTCCAACTGGTGCTTCATCCATCCTGGCATTTATCATGATGTCCTCTGCATAGAAACTAAATAAGCAGGGTGACAATATACAGCCTTGACGTACTCCTTTTCCTATTTGGAACCAGTCTGTTTTTCCATGTTCAGTTCTAACTGTTGCTTCCTGACCTGCATACAGATTTCTCAAGAGGCACGTCAGGTGGTCTGGTATTCCCATCTCTTTCAGAATTTTCCAAAAATTATTGTGATCNGTACTCCTTTTCCTATTTGGAACCAGTCTGTTTTTCCATGTTCAGTTCTAACTGTTGCTTCCTGACCTGCATACAGATTTCTCAAGAGGCACGTCAGGTGGTCTGGTATTCCCATCTCTTTCAGAATTTTCCAAAAATTATTGTGATCTACACAGTCAAAGGCTTTAACATGGTCAATAAGGCAGAAATAGATGTTTTTCTTGAAATCTCTTGCTTTTTCGATGATCCAGCGGATGTTGACAATTTGATCTCTGATTCCTCTGCCTTTTCTAAAACCAGCTTGAATATCAGGTTGTTCACAGTTCACGTAATGCTGAAGCCTGGCTTGGAGAATTTTGAGCAATACTTTACTAGTGTGTGATGAGTGCTGTGAAAGTGCTGCACTTAATATGCCAGCAAAACTCAACAGTGGCCACAGGAAAAGGTCAGTTTTCACTCCGGTCCCAAAGAAAGGCAATGGCAAAGAATGCTCAAACTACTGCACAATTGCACTCATCTCATACGCTAGTAAAGTAATGCTCAAAATTCTCCAAGCAGGCTTCAGCAATACATGAACCATGAACTTCCAGATGTTCAAGCTGGTTTACATTTAACCTTAATCACCTCCTAAAGACTCTGTATTTTCAAACACAGTCCCATTGGGGGTTATGGGTACAACACATAAATTATGGAGGGACAAGCATCTAGCCATAGAAAATACTGTGACCATATATTCAATCACACAAGTTAGTTATAATGCATTTGTTGNACATTTAACCTTAATCACCTCCTAAAGACTCTGTATTTTCAAACACAGTCCCATTGGGGGTTATGGGTACAACACATAAATTATGGAGGGACAAGCATCTAGCCATAGAAAATACTGTGACCATATATTCAATCACACAAGTTAGTTATAATGCATTTGTTGATTGTCTAATTCAGCAAATACTAGAAGAATATCTTTTCCACTTGCTAAGTTTCTGGAAGATATCAACATTGCATACCTTAGCACCTGCCTCACATTAATTTGAACAATTCAGCAACTCTAAAAAGAGTTCAGCAATTTTCTATACAAGTTTAAGTGTTAAATGTACCTGATCCTATCCTTAAAGGAGAAAACTTTATGCTGCAGTAGCAAGACCATGGATTCTTTCTGAAACTGTTTTGCCTGTGGATTAACTTTTCATTCTAGGCAGTTTGCTAAACCAGAAATTTTCNACAAGTTTAAGTGTTAAATGTACCTGATCCTATCCTTAAAGGAGAAAACTTTATGCTGCAGTAGCAAGACCATGGATTCTTTCTGAAACTGTTTTGCCTGTGGATTAACTTTTCATTCTAGGCAGTTTGCTAAACCAGAAATTTTCCTTAAAGTCATCTATTTATGAATTTTTTTTTATACATGTATAGTCTCTTTCCCTTTTCTTTGTTACATTTTCCCAGGTAAATGATACTCATAATACAGCAATAATTCTTGCTAGTCACCTCAAAGGCACATCCATGTTTTCTATAAAAATACCAAATAAATAAGCATTGACATTTAATAAACTTGTTTCAGTTAGTTAGAGACACCAGTTTAAGTACAGTGTTCTCAGCCTTGCAAAGATTGAAAGCATGTTAGCAATGTTAAAATTTATCATTTAGTTCATAGATACTTTATTATCATGTAAAACAAGTGTGTAATTTTGAATAAAATGTAATATACTTAGGATTCTTTTCAGGAAGACTCTATTAAAAAAAAAAGAAAAAGAAAAACAAGTGTACCTTTTCCTACATGTACAAAAGGGGAACCTTATATGAAAATGGAAGCTTCTTGGGAATTTACTGAAAATCTTGTATAGTACTTTGCTCTACCACACAAAGAAGAGATGACTGGAAAGTGGTTTGTGAAATAAATCAATTTTACATGGATTTTGAGTGACTGAAGGATCCCCAACTGGGACTGAAATGCATTGATTTCATGTAAGCACCTACTATTTTCTGCCAGTTGCATAGTAGACATGTATAATACTTTGTTTTTAATAAATTTTGCAGCAAAATACTACAAAGGCAAGCCATGGTTGGAATATTCTCTTCAGTTAGCATTTATAAGTATAAAAACTTNCTGAAATGCATTGATTTCATGTAAGCACCTACTATTTTCTGCCAGTTGCATAGTAGACATGTATAATACTTTGTTTTTAATAAATTTTGCAGCAAAATACTACAAAGGCAAGCCATGGTTGGAATATTCTCTTCAGTTAGCATTTATAAGTATAAAAACTTGCCCTGGGTTAAATGCCAGGCAACTTCCTGTGTCTAGAATCCCATCCTCTACTGAAAATCAGCAATGTAACTGAAGATTCATTTCATCTTATTTATTTTCTGTTTATAAACTTTCTCTTGTATTTTTAATTATTTGTAAAAGTTTGGAAAACTTCTCATAATACATTTAACTAACAAATAACTAACTAAATAATTAACTAGCTAACTAACACAGCTTGTATAATACCTTCAAGACTGTTATCTCCCACCTGAACAAGAGTAGATATAACACATTTATAAAAATGATTCATTATCATTGATTCTAAAGATATGGAATCCCAGAGGCAGGATGGGGAGTCTTGAGGGTGTATATCTGCATTTTGGGGGTTTGTGGAAAGGATTTTGTTTACTTTAAAAAATCCTTCCCATTCTACAAGCGAAGTATTAGTCATTATTTACTAGATTGAAAATATGGCTTTGCACTCCAGCTCACAAAAACTCTCTTTAGATTAAAAGACAAGCAGCTTTCCCTGCCTACAAGTTCAAACACCTCTACTTGGTATTCAAGATCCAGTGTGATGTCAGTTGTGATAATGAAGTTTTAGGTGACTTCTCTGTATATTTAATCCTTTCTCTTGCTTATACCCTCATTAAGAAATCAGAAACTGTGAAAAATGTGAGACTTTACCCAACCTCAAGGTAAATAAGTTAGTCTCTCAGAATTTCATAAATTATGGTGGAAAATCCAATATTTTTGTTCCAAAATACAAGAAAGTTTCTTAGTACAGTTACAGTGAAGTGAAGTTGCTCAGTCATGTCCGTGTCCAACTCTTTGTGACCCCATGTACTGTAGCCTACCAGGCTCCTCTGTCCATGGGATTTTCCAGGCAATAGTACTGACTGGAGAGGATTGCCATTTCCTTCTCCAGGGGATCTAACCGACCCAGGGATTGAACCCGGGTCTCCCACATTGTAACAGACACTTAACCATCTGAGCCACCAGGGAAGTACTGTAGCCAGAGTTATATATTGTGCCAGTTCTCTGAGTCCCAGTTCCCAGAGAGATGAAAAGAGGGCTCAATATAGCCTGTCCATGTGGCATTTAGGAAACCTCAATCTTGCAAATGGGCTGCTGGAAAAGTGTTCACCTTCTCCTGTAGAGAGAGAGATTATCCTATTTTACCAGAATATAGGGATATCTATGCTAAGGAGGATAGGAATGTATTTCTATTTTCCTTGTCCTGGAGTGGAAATAAACCTGGGGTTTTGGGCAATGGGAGATACCTCTCTTTCTTACAATGGAATTTTGGAGAAAAGTGAAACTGTTAGTAGCTCAGTTTTGTCTGACTATTTGTGACCCCTTGGACTGTAGCCCTCCAGACTCCTCTGTGGAATTCTCCAAGGAAGAATACTGGCATGGGTAGCCAGTCCCTTCTCCACCTGACTCACAGATCAAACCCAGGTCTCCTGCATTGGCAGGCAGATCCTTTACTGTCTGAGCAACCAGGAAAGCCCATATGGAATTTAGGAGACACCAACTGTAAGTATCGTTCACTTAGAACAATATTCTTGAAAAAACAGTACAAGGAAATTGACTGTTATTGATATGCAGGAATATGAATTATCTCCCCAAATCAGTATCTGGCAACTACCTTTTTTAATAACACATTTTCATT
This sequence comes from Neotragus pygmaeus, assembly GCA_006410875.1. Taxonomy (NCBI): domain Eukaryota; kingdom Metazoa; phylum Chordata; class Mammalia; order Artiodactyla; family Bovidae; genus Neotragus; species Neotragus pygmaeus. The sequence goes on from SJYV01020502.1 coordinate 4,332, forward strand.
TTTGTCTTAATAATCTTATTTATGTTTTTCACTCTCTCAGGTCTTGGTAAAGTATACAATTTATAATAGACATTCTGCAAATGGGTTTAAGGAAATAATATACATGATTTTATTAAAGAAACTGAACATGTTTTCTTATTTCTACTGCCAATATACGTCACCATTAACTCACACTTGTGATAATAATCATCTCTTTCACAGTCTTTATTCTTACTTTAATTCTTTTATTGGAATATAATTGATTTACAAGGTTGTGTTAGTTTCTGCTGAACAGCAATATGAATCAGTTCCACATACACATAAATCTACTCCTTTTTAGAGTACTCCCATATAGATCTTTACCAAGTATTGAATAGAGTTCCCTGTGCTATTCAATAGGTTATTAGCTATTTTTCTAAATATAGTTGTGTGTTTATATTGATCACAACCTCCCAATTTGTCTCTCCTTCCTTTTGTTCTTGTAATCAGTCTCTTTCAAGTGTGATGTGTTTTACAAAGTGCTTCCAGATTATTTTTTTCAAGCAATTAAAATAATACTATGACCATAAAACCTATGAAATAGAATAAAATTCTGAAGACTCATAATCAAAGCTATCACATGCTTCAGAGATTTTCCTTCTATCATTAGTAAAAAAAAATAATAAATAAAAATAAATAAAACCAATAAGGGATATGTTAAAAAAATTTTTTGAATATGAGGTGTTCTGTTGTAATTTTCTTTGCATTAATGCTTCTTGGAGTTTTCTGAGCTTCTAACTTCTCTGAGTTTATATTTTTCAGCAAATATGGAAAATGGCACTATTTATTCAAATATTTTTTTTGATACGGTATCTTAGATTGCCCTATAATCTTTCCATTCATGTTGTTCTCAACTCTATATTACACAGAATAAACACTTAATAAATTTTTTATTCAAGGAATAATTGATTTTTTTAAAGAGTATCAAAGGTCATATGTAAGATTCCAATCCATCAATACTAGTATTTCAAATGTATTTAATGAAAAAATAATCCATTAATTTACTTTTAGAGATTGATTGCAAAATAAATACTTGAGAAACAAAGGAAATCAGAATTTTCTAAGTACAAATTTGAAACACTTCTTCAGAATTAAAGTTAGCTCTTAAAATTTACCTATAGTAAAATTTAGTACTCTTATTTCACACTTTTGAGAGATTTTACAAACACATAGTGACATCTTATTACAAACACAATCAAGGTACAGAATAGATCCATCACCTCCAAAGTAATCTTCTTTAATACACACACACACACACACACACACACACACACACATTTAGAGGTCCAAAGTCCAAAATGGGTCTGGGTCTGCCTAACTGGGAAAAATCCAAGTGTTGCAGGGTTGTTTTCCTCCTAGGAGTTCTAAGAGAGACTCCCTCACCATGTCTTTTTAAATTTTTTATAGATTAGTTGCGTTTCCTTGGTTCACTCCATTAACTTCAAAACCAGCAAGATTGGGCTGGATCCTTTTCACATTATTGTCTTTCTGATTCTGCCTTTCTCCTCAATCTTACAAAGGGCCTGGCAATTACACTGAGCCTACTTGATTAATCCAGAATAATCTCATTATTTTTCTTTAAATTTTTGTAAATTAATTTATTTTAATTGGAGGCTAATTATTTTACAGTATTGTAGTGGTTTTGCCATACATTCACATGAATCATCCATGGGTGTACATGTGTCCCGAGTCCTGAACTCTCTCTCCCACCTCCCTCCCCGTCTCATACCTCAGGGTCATCCCAGTGCACTGGCCCTGAGCACCGTCTCATGCATCGAACCTGGACTGGCGATCTACTTCACATGTGACAATGTACATGTTTCAGTGCTATTCTCTCAAATCGTCCCACCCTTGCCTTTTCCCACAGAGTCTAAAAGTCTGTTCTTTATATCTGTGTCTCTTTTGCTATCACACATATAGGGTCAACGTTACCATTTTTCTAAATTCTATATACATGCGTTAATATACTGTATTGGTGTTTTTCTTTCTGACTTACTTCACTCTGTATAATAGGCTCCNAAAAAAAAAAGAGGGAAGGAAGACAATAATGTGGGGGAAAAAACAACAAGAAACAAACAAACAAACAAAAAAAGCAGATTAACATGGTGTTTCAGACTGTGTGGCCCAACGTGAGACTGACCCAGTCCCAAGCTCTCACTTAGTGACCTGGAGCTAATAATAGATCCTACCGCATGGGGTCTCATGGGGGAGTCAGTGAAGTCAAGCCTTAGCACAGTGCTGGACACAGAGTAAATCTCAGTAGAGTGCCGTTTGCAAGGAAGGATTTGCCTTTCTCAAGGGGTCTGCGATGTTGGGGAAAAAGCCCTGACTCTAGGCAGCAGGGAGCCTTTGAAGGTTTTGAACAGGGTGAACCTCCAGTTTTCCCTTGTGGAAAACCCCGAGGCCAACATCCATCCCCCTCGGGGGAGCTGTTTTGTTTGCCAGAGAACTTGGACTTGGTAGATAAGTCTGGTGGGATGGGGATGGAAGGCAGGAGGCAGAGCAAGAGAAATATCGTTGTGGGTTTTCTCTGAAAGGGGAGTCTAGGCAAGGGGAGTGGACAGCGATAAGATTAGCAATTGTGTTCTGGAGCCGTAAATCCTGGTTCATTAAGTTAATTTTGACAAGAGCCAAAAGAAAGGAGAGAGGCTGCCTCCTGGGGCCAAGTGTGAGAAGAGCTGAGGTCCAGCCTGGGGAGAACCAGCCTTTAGCCCCCGTGAACGCAGCTCATCCTGTCCCTGCTTGAACCCTTCCACTGACAGGAAGCTCACTCACACACGGAGTAAGCCGTTCCCACAGGTTTATCTCTGAATGTTCAGAAGATCTTGTCCTCCAAGTGCAAAGCTTCCCTGTGGTAGCTTCCTTCAATAATTCAGTGGGTGGTTATATGGAAACATATTTGTAATATGTTTGAGTCCAATAAAAATGCTACATTTTCTCGTTAATTTAGATAACAGTTGTAGAACATTTTGCCTTCCTCTATACATATTAACTGCAGCACCCTTGAAAGATGATTTTTATTTCTTTTCTAAATCTTACATCTTTCATTGCTTTTCTAAATCTTACATCTTTCATTTCTTTTTCCCGTCTCCCTGCACTGGATAAGACTGCCGGTAAAATGTTGAATAAAACGGAGGCAGTAGGCATCTGATCGCAAGAGGAAAAGCTTGCAATATTTTACCATTAATTATGGTAGCCACAGACATAGTCTTTATCGAAGTATGGAAATTTCTTTCTGTTCATAATGTTGTAGATTATCGTCTTTTTAGTTGTAAAATAATGAATAAATAATTTTTTTATCAAATGGTTTTCTGAATGTAGTTTTTGTCCTTTAATCAGTTTATGTGCTGACTTGTATGAATAGATTTTCTATTGTTAAATCAACTTTGTGTTTCTGGGATTAGCCTACTTTTGTAGTATCGTTTTATATAGTGATTTTTGTGGCTGACACTTTATTAAGGATATTTCCATTTATATTTATAAATAAAATTGGCCTGTAACTTTCTTTTCTTGCTTTATCTTTGTGCTATTCTGGTCTGTGGGTTATGTTAATCTCATAAAATGAATTAGGGATTATATTACTCTTTTTCTAGTCTCCAGAAAACTAAAATTGTTTCTTCCTTGAATGTTGGATAGAATATGCCAGTGATGACTTGAAGTTTTCTTAATGAAAGAGATTCTCAGGGCTCTTGTTAGAGGATTCTCTAGGGTTTCTATTTTGTCTTGCGCCAAAGTTGGTATAAGGTACCTTTCTAAGTTGTTGTCCATTTCATTTAAATTTTTAAATGTATTGATCAGAGTTGTTCAAAGTACTCTATTTTTTCCTTTATTGCAGGCAACATCTGTAGTGATGTTCCACTTTTTATTCCTTTTTTTTTTTTTTGGTGCCAGGTCTGTTTTTCTCTAGACTAACTTCATTCAGGTGTTTTTCAATTTTGCTGTATTTCCAAAGAACCGTCTTTTAGCTCTGGTTTAATCTTTGCTTTCTTATTTTATTTTCTGTTCTTGCCTTTATTATTTAATTCTTCCTANTTTTTTTTTTTGGTGCCAGGTCTGTTTTTCTCTAGACTAACTTCATTCAGGTGTTTTTCAATTTTGCTGTATTTCCAAAGAACCGTCTTTTAGCTCTGGTTTAATCTTTGCTTTCTTATTTTATTTTCTGTTCTTGCCTTTATTATTTAATTCTTCCTACTTTTATTGGGTTTGTCTTGAGATTCTTTTTATAACTTCTTGGGGTGGATGCTTATTTTTATCAATTTTCAGCTTCTTGTCTTTTCTGACATATGTGTCTAAGACCATAAATTTCCCTTATATGTACAATTTACCTACACTTACAAATTTTGATATGAATTTTCTTTATTATCAATTCAAAATATTTTCTAGCTTTCTTTATCGGTTCTTCTTCAACTCATGCATTATTTAGAAGTGTATTAAAAAAAATTTCCCCAATTAATTTATTGGCTGCATCACACAGCATGTGGGATCTTAGTTCCCTGACCAGGGATCGACCCTATGCCCCCTGCACTGGAAGCTTGGAGCCTTAACCACTGGACCAACAGCAAAGTCCCTAGAAGTGTATTTTAATTTCTTAGAATATGGAAATTCTAATGCTCTCTTATTATTGATTTATACCTTAGTTATAAGAAATAACTAGTTAAATAACATGCTCTATTTTAGTTCTTTGAAATTTAGTGACACTGGCTTTGTAGCCCAAGTTATAGTCAAATTTTGTAAATTGTCTTTTGTTGTTGAAAATAAGGCAATTGGATGCAGAATTATATGTGTCTATGGTTTTTCCAGTGGTCATGTATGGATGTAAGAGTTGGACTGTGAAGAAAGCTGAGTGCCGAAGAATTGATGCTTTTGAACTGTGGTGTTGGAGAAGACTCTTGAGAGTCCCTGGACTGCAAGGAGATCCAACCAGTCTGTTATAAAGGAGATCAGCCCTGGGTGTTCTTTGGAAGGAATGATGCTAAGGCTGAAACTCCAGTATTTTGGCCACCTCATGCGAAGAGTTGACTCATTGGAAAGGACTCTGATGCTGGGAGGGATTGGGGGCAGGAGGAAAAGGGGACGACAGAGGATGAGATGGCTGGATGGCATCACTGACTCAATGGACGTGAGTCTGAGTGAACTCCGGGAGATGGTGATGGACAGGGAGGCCTGGCGTGCTGTGATTCATGGGTTTGCAGAGTCAGGCACGACTGAGTGACTGAACTGAATGGACTGATTAGGTCAAGTTTGTTCGTTGTTTTGTTTAAATTCTCTGAGTATAGAGTATAAATGCTCTTTCCTACTTGGTTTTCCTCTCTTTTCTGGAAACATAGGCAAACTACACTTCCCAGTATCCTTAGAGATGGGAGAGAACATGTGACCAGTTCCAGCAAAAGATGTGAATGCAAGTGATATGTGTAACTTCTGGGCTAAGAGATTTAAGAGCCAGTGGGCTACAGTCTATGAGATCTCAAAGAGTCAGACACAACTGATCAACTGAGCAAGTGTGCACATGTTACCTCCACACTTTCCTTAGAAGCATCTGTGGGATTTGGGGTACCTTCTATGGTTTCCTGTACCATGCAGATATTTGCAGGATCACACTCCTTCCTTCATCTGTTCCCCATCTGGATTGCAAATCCTCACTTATCCCTCTCCATCCTCCACACCTGGAGACAAGTCTCATTTCCTTTAAAAAAAACTTTCACTGGTTAGTCACAATGGAAACTAAAGCCATATTCATCATTTAATCATTTTCTGTTTGCCCAAAAAAACTACTAAGTGCTAGGCTGTTCGTATGGAGGATACAACGAAGCCTCAACCTGCTGTTGAGAAGCTGTATCCTAGGAGAAGGCTGATGTGAGAAAAAGGGAGTGTAGGGCTTCCCTAGTGGTCCAGTGGTTAGGAATCCACCTGCCAGTGCGGGGGACATGGGTTCAATCCCTGGTCCAGGAAGATCCCATATGCTGTGGGGCAACTAAGCCTGTGTGCCGCAACTACTGAGCCTCTGCTCTGGAGCCTGCGCTCTGCAACAACAGAAGCTACGCAACTGAGAAGCCCAAGCACTGCAAGCAGACTGGCCCACACTCACCACAACTAGAGAAAGCCCACACATAGCAACAAAGACCCAGCACAGCCAAAAATAAGTACATAAAATATTGTTAATATTAATTAATAAATTATATATTTTAAAATATACTTAAAATACTGTACTATATTATTTGTTTATTTTTGGCTGGGCCGAGTCTTCATTGCTGCACTGGCTTTTCTCTAGTTGCAGGGAGCAGGAGCTGCTCTCTAGTGGAGGTGCACACAACTTCTCATTTCAGTGGCTTCTCTTGTTGCAGAGCACGGACTCCAGACATGTGGGCTGAGTAGTTGTGGCTCTCAGGCTCTAGAGGACAGGCTCAGCAGCTGTGACAGGCGAACTTAGTTGCTTCAGGGCATCTGGGATCCACCCAGATCAGGGGTCCAACCCTTGTCTCCTGGCAGGCAAATTCTTTACCACTGAGCCACCAAGGAAGCCCAATAAGTAAAATATTTATTTAAAGAAAGAAAAAGAAAACGTAGAATGAATTCTACATACCTTCCTTGAATGCCTTTTGGGTGCCTGTCACATAGCTGGGTTCTGAGTACACAAAAGGGAACAAGATGTAATCTCCTCCCTCCAAAATTTCACAGCAGAGTAACAGAGATGAAATCAGGTCTTAAATAATCCTGTGAAATGTAATAAGTGCCAGACACATGATATATGCCTTATAAGCTATCCCTGAGTGAATGATATGAATTAACATGGGGGAGAGAAATTATTTCTAATGGAAATAGATCAAGGAGATCTTTGCAATGGCATTCAAGTTGGGCCTTAGAATCGGTTGTTTTGGGGGCATTCAGAGAACTAGCAGAAGGTAGGGACAATCTAGGTATGGGAAGAGTATGAAAAAAGGACTGGAGTATGCTTTTATTTTTAAACAGCTTTATTGAGATATAGCTTACATACCATAAGGTTTATCTATCTATAGTGTACAATTCAATGGTTTTACGTGTATTGAAGAGCAGGGCAACCATCATAATATAACTTTAGAACAATGTCCATCATCCCCCAGAGAAAACACTCTATGCTCTCGACCCTCCCTCTACCCTACCCTCCCTGACCCTAGGCAACTGCTAGTCTATTTTCTATTTGTCTATTCTGGACACATCGTGTAAAATAGAATCATAGTAGATGCAGTATTTTCATTTAGGATAGTGTTTTCAGATTTTGTTCATGCTCTGGTATGTATCAGTACTTTATTCCTTTTTATTGCTGGATAATATTCCATTGTATGGATGTACCACATTTTATTTACCCATTCATGAGTTGGTGGACNATTTGTCTATTCTGGACACATCGTGTAAAATAGAATCATAGTAGATGCAGTATTTTCATTTAGGATAGTGTTTTCAGATTTTGTTCATGCTCTGGTATGTATCAGTACTTTATTCCTTTTTATTGCTGGATAATATTCCATTGTATGGATGTACCACATTTTATTTACCCATTCATGAGTTGGTGGACATTTAGATTTTTTCTACTTGCTGGGGGGGGCAGTTGTTTATACTCTTAAGCTACTATGAATAATAATGCTATGAGTTTTCATGTGCAACTTTTTGTGTGGACGTATGTTTTTAAATTTTTTTCCTAACTCCAGTAGGAGCAAAATTAATGAGTCAAATGGTAACTCTATGTTTAACATTTTGAGGAACTGTCAAACTGTTCTTTCAAAACAGCTGCACCATTGTGTGTTTCCAGCAGCAATGTAGGAGGGTTACAGCTTGTCCACATCCTACCCATACTTGTTATTATCTGTTCATTGACCATAGCCATCTGGTTACTATGAAGTGGTGAGTCTTTGTGGTTTTAATTTTCATTTCTTAATGTCTAATGATGTTGAACATCCTTTCATTTGCTTATTAGCGTTTGTATATCTATTTTGTAGAAATGTCATTCCAAGTCCTTTGTCTCTTTTAAAATTAGATTATTTTCCTTTTCATTATTGAGTTGTAAGAGTTGTTTACATATTCTGGATGCTAGTCTCTTATCAGATAGATGATTTCAAATATATTCCCCATCGTGTGTGTTGTCTTTTCGCTTCTGGATGGTATCCTTTGAAACACAGAAGTTTTAAATGTTTGTGAAGTCCAATTTACCAATCTTCTCTTTTACCACTTATGCTTTTGGCGTTGTATCAACTGTTCCATTTTTAACCTAGGTGCTGGTTTCATGGGTGGGTTCAGTTTATGATTTGTGGACTTTTCTGCACATGTACACAAGGCTTCAACAAACAGTTGTTGTTTTTTTTAAGGGGGTGATAATAAGTGCAGCTTCCTCCCCCGGGTCATTGCGGGGACTGAATGGATGAATGCACACACAGCATCTGGCACCCCTACTGCTAATACACAGCAGCTGTTAACTGTTGTTAAAAATCAGTCTCTGCCCCTGATGAAGCGAATGATCTTGGTCCCAAGTTACTTCACCTCATGAGACCTCAGTTTCCTCATCTGTAAAATGGGTAGTGCTATGTGTATGCCCAGTCGCTCAGTCATCCCTGACTCTTTGCAACCCCATGGACTGCAGCCCGCCAGGCTCCTCTGTCTGTGGAATTCTCAGCCAAGAATATTCCTTGATGATCTCATTAATGCTTTAGGAAGCTCCCTCCAGCCACCAGAATGGCTAAAACACAAAGCAAAAGAAAATAATTCAAATTGTCGGTGAAGACAGGGAACAATAAGTACTTTCCTATGGTTTGCCTTTTCCTGCTGTAAGAGATCCTCCCAACCCAGGGATCGAACCAAAGCCTCTTGCGTCTCCTGCATTGGCAGGTGGATTCTGTGCCACTGAGGCACCCGGGAAGCCGTATGGGTTAGTGCTGCCTGTTTCGCCAGGACCACACGGTTTCTCAAAGAGACGAGGAGCATCGTCGAGCTTCACGTCCGCCTCCGCTGTTAAGGCAAAGCTCCCTGAGCCTCATTTCTCTGTGTGTTTAAGCCAGAGACCTGTGGTTTATCAATCAGTTTAAAATGAGGCAATTTTAAACCAACTAGGATCTTTCTCTCCATCGCGCTTTTTCTCTTTTCAGTTACTCATGAAATGAAAATGAAACACTATTTCCGAGTGTTTTCTTCCCTTCCCAAGAAAGCCCTCCTCATGCTTTTTCTTTCTTTCTTTCTATTTTTAAGTTACTCATGAAATGAAAATGAAAAACTATTCCCAAGAAAAGTGTTTTCTCCCCTTCCCAAGAAAGGTCTCACAAGAGTTTGGGTCAATAAAACAAGGAAGATTAAAAAAAACAACAACAACAGTCATGACTGAGGAGAGACAAATTTTCAGCTCCGTGAGCATCTGGGAGGCTGCCAAGAGCTGGCTGCGGGCCCCTCAGAGTTTCCATGAGCAGAACTGGCTGGGCGTGGGAAGGAGTGAAGGAGGAGCTGGCTGACNCACTGGAGTGGGTTGCCATTTCCTTCTCCAATGCATGAAAGTGAAAAGTGGAAGTGAAGTCACTCAGTCTTGTCCGAACCTCAGCGACCACATGGACTGCAGCCTACCAGGCTCCTCCATCCATGGAATTTTTAGGACCTCCTTTATCTCTACTTTTATTGTTGAAAATTTGTGACAACAGGTACAAGACATCAGATACCTGCTTTGTGCTAGCTACAATATCCTTTATGTTTACTGCTTCATTTAACTTTTGAGGCAAAACCATGAAGCAAGAATGTGCCCATTCTTTAGCTATTTATTGTTCAGTGAGTGAAACAGTCTTACACAAGTTAGCAACTTTTCTAAGCTAACGAAATTAGTGTGTCTGAGTAAGAATCCTGAAAGCAGCTATCTAGGACCACAAAGCTCACGGTCTCCACTATTCCATTCAGTTCCTTAGACAAAATGCTTTAAGGGACACATAACTCTTAATTAGACTTGTGTCTTTAACTGCATGTTTGTTTTTCTCAGATGAAAGTTCTGTGAAAGCATAACGAAGGCTTTCTGGCCCAGCATTTTATCTCTGGTTTGTAGTGTAGTGAATGGCATATTATTAACAAGTTATAAATATTTGTTGATGCTATAAATGAAACTGAATGCATTAATGATTTCCTAGTTATATAGATTAGCTTCCCAAAGTTTTTAGGTAACTACATTTTTCAGCTCAGATTTTTTAATTTTTTTGGCCATGTACAGTCTGCCAAAATGAAAACCTAAATTTTATCACTTCAGTGATTACTGAAGTTACTTTTAGGCTTTTTAGGATATTTCTGTATGCAACACAGGACTCTCTTTTGAACCATTTCCTGCCATTACTGTGCTCATTGATGACTTTCTTTATTCTACCCTCTAAGTCTACATTGTTGGCAAACCTAGGCTGAACACTGTGCCCATTCTTAAACAGCCATCTGCATGTGCCCAAGAAAAATAGCAAAGAACAGAAAAAACCCTGTCAAGCTCTTGTCCATTGCCAATTTCTTCATTCAACTTCACAGTGTACTATGAGTGCTAATATAAAGTGGGTATTCTGATGATTTCACTTCTCAATAGTCTGTAGTTTAAAGAAGCAGGAAGAACAGAGGCACAGAAAAAAGGAAACAGCTAGAGCTATCATTACAAGCTACTGGATTGATATATGTTACTATATTACATTTGAGGGCAAAAGAATACTTGACAGAACATATTTTAATATGTGTATCTATATCTATCTATCTATATATATATGCATGTTTAGCCTTAAATTTTGTTATAAATACTTAGAAATACATAGAAATATAATAAAGAATGATTGCTTATATTCAGAGAACTTGACAAATGAAAACCCTATAAGAAGGAAATCTGCTAAACGTTATCTTATATGAAAGTTTTGTTAATATAATTTACACTTAAGGAAAAACATTTTTAGAGAAGTTTAGAGCAAAAACACTATTTTAATTTACTTATATGGAGTTATCCTTATAATTAATAACTATTTGTTTGTGATTCAGAAAAATCATGTGTTTACTAAGACATTCATAGAAACAAGTAGTTTTTTTTTTTTCTATTTTTTTGCCTACATTTAAAGAAAATGATTTGAGAGAAGTGTTAGTCATTCAGTCATATATACTCTTTGCAACCCTGTGTACTGTACTGCACCAGGTTCTTCTGTCAGTGGGATTCTCCAGGCAAGAATATCAGACTGCATAGTATTTCCTCCCCAAGAGGATCTTCTCACCCAGAGATCAAACCCAGGTCTCCCAGATTGGAGGTAGATTCTTCACTGTCTGAGCCTCCGGAAGCTTCAATTCTCCTAGCATCATCTTTTCATTTTAGGTTTCCGACTATATACATACATATGATAAAAGTAGAGTTTCTTAGAATTAACACTTTAATAAACTGGAAAAAAATCCTTGTTTCTCATGAGTCCAGTGGTTTTCAGATATGTCCTTTAGAGGTGAAATTTCTTCATCAGTTCTCCAAGGAAGCTGTAAGTGGTAATGGCAAGACCAAACAGAGAATCTGTTATTAGTTTACATATCAAGGTTTTAAATAGATTATCCTGCTTATCTGGGCTAAGAAAAAAATTGAGTCACTTATCTAATACACCTTCTTTAGCACTAGACCAAACAATTGTGAAATCCTTAAGAATATATTCTTGGCATATTACAAAGAATTTGTGTTGGACAGTATGACATATTGGGAGGACATATTATTACACATACGTTGTGGAGTACACAATGTTCTATAGATATTCTAATCAAGGACCTCTACTCACTTGCTTAATGAAACCTATAACCCATACATCATTGAATCTGACTATTAATTTTGGCTATTTTTTTTTT
>SJYV01020503.1:0-16171 GCA_006410875.1 Neotragus pygmaeus
TTTAGAAGATTCGTATCCTGAGCATGAGTACCCTCACCAACTTACTTCATGGTTTCCTTTATTATGTGTGCCCCCCAAGTGATGTAAGGTTGAACAGTTCTTTCAGTAAGCACAAAAGGAAATTTCTGTGATTTAAAAAAATGAATTTGCTGCCACATGTGAAGCTCTGGAAAAATCAATAATAAATCTTTTAACTAATTTAAAGTTTTGGATGGACCGGTTATGGTAAGAGAAACTAAAATGGTGATAAAGATGTCCTTCTACAAAAGACATCAGACAAAGATAATTTTATAGGAGAGATCTACTAAACCATTAGGAACAGATCCTTCCTATCTCTAATAATTTGTTTTACAATATGAATTATGGTGGCATATTATACAACGTGACTTTTTGAAGTTCGTAATTTTTTATACAAAACCAGGAAAAAACTAGAAAAGATCAACTGGTGGATAATTTCATTATGGAGGTAGGTACAAAATTACGTATGTTAAATTAATACAGCAGTCCTTCTCAAAAACAATGCATCACGACCAAATTTGGTCATTCCTGGGATGCAAAGGTAGTTCATAAGAAAACCTAGCAGTCTAAAACTTTGTAATTCATTGTTTTAAACAGATCTAGGATTTAAACAAAGAAATTGTATTGAGATATAAAATTTGACCTGAAGTTGAAAATTTCCCANCACTCAGTCATGTCCGACTCTTTGCGACCCCATGAATTGCAGCACGCCAGGCCTCCCTGTTCATCACCACCTCTCGGAGTTCACTCAGACTCACATCCATTGAGTCCGTGATGCCATCCAGCCATCTCATCCTTGGTCGTTCTCTTCTCCTCCTGCCCCCAATCCCTCCCAGCATCATAGTCTTTTCCAGTGAGTCAACTCTTCTCATGAGGTGGCCAAAGTATTGGAGTTTCTGCTTTAGCATCATTCCTTCCAAAGAAATCCCAGGGTTGATCTCCTTCAGAATGGATTGGTTGAGGCTATGGTTTTTCCAGTGGTCATGTATGGATGTGAGAGTTGGACTGTGAGGAAAGCTGAGCATCAAAGAATTGATGCTTTTGAACTGTGGTATTGGAGAAGACTCTTGAGAGGCCCTTGAACTACAAGTAGATCCAACCAGTCCATTCTAAAGGAGATCAGTCCTGTGTGTTCATTGGAAGAAATGATGCTGAAGCTGAAACTACAGTACTTTGGCCACCTCATGCGAAGAGTTGACTCATTGGAAAAGACTCTGATTCTGGGAGGGAATGGGGGTAGGAGGAAAAGGGGACAACAGAGGATGAGATGGCTGGATGGTATCACTGACTCAATGAATGTTAGTTTGAGTGAACTCCAGGATTTCGTGATGGACAGGGAGGCTGGCATGCTTTGATTTATGGGGCCACAAAGAATTCGACACAACTGAGCGACTGAACTGAAACAAGCAGAGGGGCTTCCATGTTATCTCAGCTGGTAAAGAATTCTCCTGCAATGCAGGAGACCCCCATATGATTCTTGGGTCGGGAAATTCCCCTGGAGAAGGGAAAGGCTACCCACTCCAGTATTCTGACCTGGAGAATTCCATGGACTGTATAGCCCATGGGGTTGCACAGAGTCAGACACAGCTGAGTGACCTTCACTCATTAAGGATTGCAAGACAGCAGTGACTATCAAGCCACAAAAGTCCCTTTTGCATTCTCGTCAGTCCTATGTATATCACAATATTATAATACAAGCTAAGAGGCATCACGGACTCGATGAATGTGAGTCTGAGTGAACTCCGGGAGATGGTGATGGACAGGGAGGCCTAGCGTGCTGCGATTCATGGGGTCGCAAAGAGTTGGACACGACTGAGTGACTGAACTGAACTGAAGAGAGGGCAAACTTACCACCCCCTTGTTTCTTTCCTTCATGTTGATCTTTATAAGATGACAGAGAATACCAGGATAAAAACCACTTTCTGAAAGGCAGCCCGGATTTCTGGGATTAATACCTTGCCAAAGTAGTAAGCCAGCATATTTGTCAGTAGGTAGCCCAAGAGCTACATGGAAAAGATGAGAAGCAAGGGCATGGTTAGTGCAAGTATCCAGGTTAGATTCAGAGTATTTCAGTCTCATCCCAAACTGTACCCCTATGATATAAGCACAAAGATGGTTGAAATGTAGATGTTACTACTGATGTAAAGCCACCCATATCAGCCTGACTTTATATTTAAAAACGTTACTCTATTTCTACCTTAATCCAGAATTTGTTATCATTTTTATCCTTTTGGATTATTTTGAGAAGTGATACAACATTTTTTCCTTTGAAAGGAACAGGTAAGGGTAAAATATTAGATAACTTAAAGTGAATAGGGAAGTTTTGGGGTTTTTTTGCACAATCAAAATAAAAAAAAATTAATTTAAAAAAAGAGAAGACATTGCAGAGAACAAACAGAGGAGAACACTAATGAATAAGAGGAAATGATAGTTGTGAGCATAGAGGTAAAAAGAAACTAAATGATCCTGAAGAGTCAGTCCCTAATACTGTAATCAGAATATCTCTTTTCCATTCTAAACTGTGTTGTGCCATTTGTCCCTCTCACCATGAGAAGAGTCTGGCCAAAAAATAGAAGGACACTGAGGGTCCCATAAACTTCTCCTGAAGTACTCAGAATCTACATGCAACTTATCACTGTGCATCTCACTCAGCACAGCAAAGGTTCCCTTGAGGTCATTGAGATGTTTTATGCCCTTACCAAAGGAGTCTAACATCTTCTTGCCATGGGCCTTAACCTTAGCATTGCCCATAATAGCATCAGCAGAGGACAAGTCCCCAAAGGACTCAAAGAGCTTCTGAGTCCAGGGGTAGACAATCAGCAGCCTAAGGGGTGAAAACAGCACAAGGTCAGAGGGAATCACCACCCCCTAGAATCTCAGGGGATGGCTCTGTCCCCACACACCCAGCTGCCATTCACTCTTCTTAAACCTACCTTGTAAGCTGAATACCTGCCTGCCTAGGGTTTCAACACCAACTTCATCCACCCTCATCTTACTCCACAAGAACATAAAAGAAAACTTCTCCTTAAAAGTCAGTTTAACCATAATGTCTGTTTGTATAGTTGCAAGTTGTGTCAGAAACAAGTATAAGCAGCAGGGACCTGCTCTTTCATTGAGCCCTGCCCAACTTCCTGCCCTCCCTACTTCTGAAAGCAGATTAGTCCAGGGCATAGCACAAGTTTGTTAGTTTGGGGGAAAGTAAGATGCAGTCTTTTTCCTCAGTTCCCTTCATCTGTGATTGGTTGATCCAGTGTGTCTAGACTCAGAAACT
The DNA here is from genome assembly GCA_006410875.1 of Neotragus pygmaeus. Taxonomy (NCBI): domain Eukaryota; kingdom Metazoa; phylum Chordata; class Mammalia; order Artiodactyla; family Bovidae; genus Neotragus; species Neotragus pygmaeus. Next base: position 3,290 of record SJYV01020503.1, read on the forward strand.
CTGCTCTCCCTGTTCTTATCTCCCAAATTGATTTCCTTCATCAGTTGCTTCTATAAATTTATTCCCAGTCTTATTTATGTGTCAATATTTTAGTACGACATTGTACCATGTGTCTCTTACAGTTTAAATCTATGAAGTACAGTTTAAACTTATGAATTACAGAATTACTTACAGAAAGTAAGACCTAGAACGCAAAAATTTTATCAAGCTCTTTCTAGAGGGAGCTACATTTTGTTTGTAGAGATATTTGTAAGAGGTTGGAATGAATAACTATTTTGTCATAGATTTAACTTGCTTTCTTTCTCCTTGTATAAATACTTTGGGTCACAAAATTCTATTTTTCTCCATGATTTCTTTGAAATAAATGTCCATTAAGTAAGTGAAAAAGAAGAAATAGTGTCTTCTACCACCTACTGAAATAGACTTAATGAATATGGATTTTGTAGGGAAAAATTAAATGAGAAATAAAGAAAAATATAGCTATGATATGACTATATGCAGAGGAATTACAAACAAGATTTATCTTATTCAGCCTGATAAAGTCTGACAGCATTTCTGGGAAAACAGAAAGTGCAGAAATTTCCATAGCTGTGTCCTCAGGGAAAAAGTGGAATTGGACCCAGGAATGAAGATTCAAAGTAAATGTCACTGTCCTCAATTCAAAATACTACAATTATATACAAATATATTCCGGTATAGCTGGAAGGAAGAGAAGGAGGAAGGATGGAAGAAGGGAAGGAGGGTTTAAGAGAAGAGAAAATAATGGAGTGGAAGGGAAGGAGAAGGGAAATGAACATAAAGAAGAGACTGACAATTTCAAAATATTGCAAGGCTGTAGATAAAACTTTTTATATGTTGCTAGTGATAAAGTGCAGCAGCTATGTAGCTCTGAAGCTGCGGCAGCATGTCACTGGAGTGACTGTGAGGAGATACCCCACATCCAAGGGCAAAGGAGAAGCCCCAGCATGACTGTAGGAGGGGTGAAATCACATTTAGAATCAACCCAATACCTGTCAGAGACGCTCAGAGGACTCAAACATACCTTGTGTGCACCAGGACCCAGAGACCCCACAGAGACTGAGACAGAACTGTGTTTGAGCATCTCCTGTGGAAGTACAGGTCAGCAACAGGCTGCTACAGGGGCAGGGGCTCCGGGAACTACAGACCTGGGTATAGCATAGCCCCCTTGGAAGAGGTCACCATTAACCCCACCATAGAGCCACCAGAACTTACACAGGACTGGGGAAAGACTCTCAGAGGGCACAAAAAAAAAAAAAAAAGTCTTGCATGCACCAGGACCCAGGAGAAAGGAGCAGTGACCCCACAAGACTGCCTCAGACTTGTCCATGAGAGTCTAGGAGTCTGCAATGGAGGTGTGAGTCAGTGGTGGCCTGTTGCAGGGTTGGGAGCACTGAGTGTAGTAGTGTGTGCAGGGGACATTTTGAAGGAGGTCGACATCATCTTCATTGCCTCCATCATAGTTTCGCCTCAGGTCAAATAACAGGAAGGGAACACTGCCCCACCCAAAAACAGAAAATTTGATTAAAGGTTTACTGAACATGGCCCTGCCCATTAGAACAAGACCCAATTTTCCCCTCAGTCAAGTCCCTCAAATCAGGAAGCTTCCATAAACCTCTTGTCCTTCTCCATCAGGAGGGAGACAGACTGAAAACCACAATCATAGAAAAATAACCAATCTGATCACATGGACCACACCTTTGCCTAACTCAATGAAACTATGAGTGATGCCAGCCCTGGGATTTCTTTGGAGGGAATGATGCTGAAGCTGAAACTCCAGCACTTTGGCCACCTCATGCGAAGAATTGACTCATTGGAAAAGACTCTGGTGCTGAGAGGGATTGGGGGCAGGACGAGAAGGGGACAACAGAGGATGAGATAGCTGGATGTCATCATTGACTCGATGGACGTGAGTCTGAGTGAACTCCAGGATTTGGTGATGGACAGGGAGGCCAGGCATGCTGCGATTCATGGGGTCGCAAAGAATCTGACATGACTGAGCGACTGAACTGAAGTAGAAGGCATAATCCAAGATGGACGGATCATGCTGGAGAGTTCTGACAAAAAGTAGTCCACTGGAGAAGGGAATGGCAAGCCACTTCAGTATTCTTGCCTTGAGAGCCATATGAATAGAATGAAAAGGCAAAAAGGTATAGCACTGAAAGATGAACTTTCCAGGTCAGTAGGTGCCCAATATGCTACTGGAGATCAGTGGAGAAATAGCTCCAGAAAGAATGAAGAGAGGGAGACAAAGCAAAAACAATGCCCAGTTGTGGATGTGACTGGTAATGGAAGTTAAATTTGATGCTGTAAAGAGCAATATTGTATAGGAACCTGGAATGTTAGGTCCATGAGTCAGGGGCAAATTGGAAGTGGTCAAACAGGAGATGACAAGAGTAAACACAGATATTTTAGGAATCAGTGAACTAAAATGGACTGGAAAGGGTGAATTTAACTCAGATGACAATTATATCTACCACTGTGGGCAAGAATCCCTTAGAAGAAATGGAATAGCCAACATAGTCAACAAAAGAGTCTAAAATGCAATAATTGGGTGCAATCTCAAAAATGATAGAATGATCTCTGTCCATTTCCAAGGCAAACCATTCAATATCACAGTAATCCAAGTCTATGCCCCACCAGTAATGCTGAAGAAGCTGAAGTAGAACAGTTCTGTGAAGACCTACAAGACCTTCTGGAACTAACACCCAAAAAAGATGTCCTTTTCATTATAGGGGACTGGAATGCAAAAGTAGGAAGTCAAGAAACACCTGGAGTAACAGGCAAATTAGGCCTTGGAGTACAGAATGAAGCAGGGCAAAAGCTAATAGAGTTCTTCCAAGAGAATGCACTGGTCATAGCAAATACCCTCTTCCAACAACATAAGAGAAGACTCTAGACATGAACATTACCAGATGGTCAACACCAAAATCAGACTGATTATACTTTTTGAAGTCAAACATGGGAAGCCCTAGACAGTCAGTAAAAACAAGACAGGCAGTTGACTGTGGCACAGATCATGAACTCCTTATTGGCAAATTCAGACTTAAACTGAAGAACTAAACCATTCAAGTATGACCTACATTAAATCCCTTATGATTATACAGTGGAAGGGAGAAATAGATTCAAGGGATTAGATATGAGAGACAGAGTGCCTGAAGAACTATAGACAGAGGTTTATGACATTGTACAGAAGGCAGTGATCAAGACCATTCTCAAGAAAAAGAAATGCAAAAAGACAAAATGATTGTCTAAGGAGGCCTTACAAATAGCTGTGAAAAGAAGAGAAGTGAAAAGCAAAGGAGAAGAGGAAAGATATACCCATTTGAATGCAGAGTTCCAAAGAATAGCAAGGAGAGATAAGAAAGCCCTCCTCGGTGGTCAATGCAAAGAAATAGAGGAAAACAATAGAATGCTAAAAGCTAGAGATTTCTTCAAGAAAATAAGAGATATGAAGGGAACATTTCATGCAAATATGGGCACAATAAAGGACAGCAATGGTATGGATCTAACAGAAGCAGAAAATATTAAGAAGAAGTGGCAAGAATACACAGAACTGTACAAAAAAGATCTTCATAATCCAGATAACCACCATGGTGACCCCTCACCTAGAGCCAGACATCCTGGAATGTGAAGTCAACTGGGCCTTAGGAAGCACCACTACAAACAAAACTAGTGGAGATGACGGAATTCCAATTGATCTGTTTCAAATCCTAAAAGATGATGCTGTAAAAATGCTGCACTCAACATGTCAGCAAATTTGGAAAACTCAGCAGTGGCCACGGGACTGGAAAAGGTCAGTTTTCATTCCAATCCCTAAAAAAGACAATGTCAAAGAGTGTTAAAATGACTGCACAATTGCATTCATCTCACACGCTAGTAAAGTAATGCTCAAAATTCTCAAAGCCAGTCTTCAACAGCACATGAACCATAAACTTCCAGATGTTCAAGCTGGATTTATAAAAGGCAGGGGAACCAGAGATCAAATTGCCAACATCTGTTGGATCTTCAAAAAAGCAAAAGAGTTCAAGAAAAGCATCTATTTCTGCTTTATTGACTATGTCATAGCCTTTGACTGTGTGGATCACAACAAACCGGATAATTCTTCAGAAGATGAGAATACCAGACCACCTGACCTCCCTCTTGAGAAACCTGTATGCAGGTCAAGAAGCAACAGTTAGAACTGGACATGGAACAACAGATTGGTTCCAAATTAGGAAAGGAGTACGTCAAGGCTGTATATCGTCAGCCTGCTTACTTAACTTCTTTGCAGAGTACACCTTGAGAAATGCTGGACTGGATGAAGCACAAGCTGGAATTGAGATTGCCAGGAGAAATATCGATAACCTCAGATATGCAGATGACACCACCCTTATGGCAGAAATCAAAGAGGAAATAAAGAGCCTCTTGATGAAAGTGAAAGAAGAGAGTGAAAAAGTTGGCTTAAAACTCAGTATTCAGAAAACTAAGATCATGGTATGTGGTCCCATCACTTCACGGCAAATAGATGGGGAAACGTGAAAACATTGTCAGACTTTATTTTCGGGGGCTCCAAAATCACTGCTGATGGTGACTGCAGCCATGAAATTGAAAGACGCTTACTCCTTGGAAGAAAAGCTATGACTAGACAGCATATTAAAAAGCAGTGACATTACTTTGCCAACAAAGGTCCCTTTAGTCAAAGCTATGTTTTTTCTGACTCTTTGCCACCCCATAGACTGCAGGCTCCTTTGTCCATGGGATCCTCCAGGCAAGAGCACTGGAGTAGGTTGCCATTTCCTTCTCCTCTGGACCCTCTAGCAGATTCTATAATTTTATACTAACCCACTGTTCTTAATTTATCTTCTTTGAATTGGATCTGACGTGATGGATCTTGAATTTGTCATTTTTCCTCATAAATGGCCTTTATCTCTACCAAAGGCTTGATAGAATTAAAAATGTTTTCCAGGTCACAGAGCTCCTAAGTAATATACCATTAGTACCATGGCATGGCAAACTCTTCAGTGTCTTTGCCTTGAGAATCCCATGGACAGGTTATGTAACCTGGCAGGTTACAGTCCCTGGGGTGGCAAAGAGTCAGACATGACTGAAGCGACTAAGCATGCCCGGTTGAAGATGCAAGAAAAAAGTTGAGAGCAGAGCTGGGTGTCTAAAATACCATCTTCATTGTACCTATAGCTACTAAAAATATGACTCATATTAAATAAAAGTAGTCCAGAAAGAGCTCTATCCAGCATTTATACAAATAACAGACTATACAAGTCCCTTACTTTGTGTCCTAACAGCTCACTATTAACAATCATTTTGCATCTCTCAGGAGTAACTCCATTTCTTTCCTTTTTCTAAAGACCTTCTCTGTTTTAGGAGTCTAATTTCCCCTCCTAGGATTAACTAACCACTGAAGTCACTTTTATAGAATCTTATTAAGGTTCCTTTTATAACCTCCCCAAACTCTCAATTTCCAATATTCCCAGCTCCAATAAGAATGGCTTTTTTTTCCTTTCTTTCTTTTTTCTTTTTTTTTTTTTGCTAAATCAACTTATAAAAGATAAACCAAAGAGAAAATACAAAGATATTTGTTAGAGACTCTGACTTTTATTTCACTTGTATTATATTGGAGTTATGTCTGGAATCAGAGCTCTCTCTCTCTCTGTCTTCAGCAGATGAACTGCTGGGACACTGGGCCCTCAGATAGGCACCAACATGATTGGCCAGGCAACTAGTGGTACTTGTGGGCCAGAGCATTAGCCACAGCGTTGGTCAGCTTCTGCCAGGCAGCCTGCATCTGCAGGGTAAATTCCTTGCTGAAGTGGGTTGCCAAGACAATCAATATCATGTTGCCTAGGAGCTGGGAATAAAAAGACACGGCATAATGAAGAGAAGGTCTCAGGCTGCCCTTCCAAACAAATAGATACAACATCCATTTCCTTCTTNAAATTCCTTGCTGAAGTGGGTTGCCAAGACAATCAATATCATGTTGCCTAGGAGCTGGGAATAAAAAGACAGGGCATAATGAAGAGAAGGTCTCAGGCTGCCCTTCCAAACAAATAGATACAACATCCATTTCCTTCTTCGTAAGAGGTTGAGCAGCTTTCATGGCCATGCTCCCACAAAAGTGCACCATTATAGACTTGGCATTGGCTTCAGTGACTCCCAGCCTGACCCCCACTGTGTTATATCCTTCTCCCATTTTCTCTATCAACGTCCAACCCCCAGCATTGCTATGGATTACTCCTCTCCTTTTTTAAAAAAGTAAAATTATAGTGCTGAATGGGGCCTTGATATGCATATTGTGTCTTCAGATATTATACATATTCAGATTGTTTGGACAACCATTTGACAAGAAATCCAACATCTTGTATACAAAAACATTTCATCATGGCTAGAGACAAAAAAGGAGGCCTAAATCGTGAAAAAGTTGCTCTTATTTTGCCCTGTTTAGTTCTGGTTCAAAACTCAAAAATCATAAAGAAATGTATTTATCAATTTTCATAGAAAATTTCAGTTATCAAAGGCAAGATATTCTTTTGCTTGGCTCAATTTGTGTTCTCCCGGCCAAAACACATAGCTCAAGTCTGGTTAAAGTTCTNTTCAAAACTCAAAAATCATAAAGAAATGTATTTATCAATTTTCATAGAAAATTTCAGTTATCAAAGGCAAGATATTCTTTTGCTTGGCTCAATTTGTGTTCTCCCGGCCAAAACACATAGCTCAAGTCTGGTTAAAGTTCTTCACAACATTTTTTCTTTTCTCAGAAGTATCAGATGACCAGTGACCTCCACTAGTCATAGAATAATTACCTAGTCTTACCTTTGACCTCTGGAACAACCTACCAAGATTAAGCCTTTCTCTGAAATATTACCTCCAAAAAATACTTCGATGACTTAAGTCAGAGTTCTCATTATAACCACAGCACAGAAACCTGGATGAAAGAACAAAGCACAGGCATGCCCAGAACTCACCCTGAAGTTCTCGGGATCCACTTGCAACTTGTCACAGTGCAGCTCACTTAGATCTGCAAAGGTGCACTTGAGGTCATCCATTGCATTTCCAAAGGAGTTCAGCACCTTCCTGCCATGGTCCTTGATCTTGGAGTTGCCCATTATTGCAGACTCAGTGCATAAGTTACCAAAACTGTCACAGAACCTCTGGGTCCATGGGTAGATGATCAGGAGCCTATGGGATGATCATAGTCACAGAACAGATGAGAAGTCTGTAAGAGGATGTAAGAAACCTAATCAGTCCCTCTTTTCTGGAATACTTTCTGTGTTTCTACTCCCTGTCTTACCTGTGTCCAGTGCTTACCTTGCCAGGCTCTCACTGCTGACCACCTCCACATTCACTTTGGTCCACAGACTAGCAACAGCAGCCTTCTCCTTGGTAATAAAATGCACCATGGTGTCTGGGAGCTTACTGGTGATCCTAATGGGCCAGAAGTAAGTCTGTGCCGCTGCTTCACTGCATAGCCTTTTATCCCTCATCTCCTGTCCCAAGGCCCTTCCTTCCCCCAATAAAATGAGACTATTGGTCAAAAGTAGGTGGTCACTGCCAGGGGTGGGACGTGGGCAAGGGTGGGTCAGCAAGACGGACATTTGTGCCTCTGATAGTGTTGGTGGCTCTATCAGGGATACTCTGCTGTCGTCCCCCCTACCCTCTACTGTGCAATTCATATCTCAAGGTCCCCGCCACCCTTCCTGAAGTGACCAGTAGGCTGATCATGAAGCATAGCTAGACTTAGGAAGAGCAACATTTAGAACTCTGTTGAGCATTGTGTCAGGTGTTTACAAGACACTGTTCTGCTGTTTGGCCAGTGTATATTAATAGAAGAAGCCACAGCTCTTCCTGGGTTACCAATGCTTCTAAAGCTTATATGGGGCTCATACTTTTATAATTTTCATAACCAAGTAAAAATGACCCCAATCCAACATCAATTTAGAAACACGATAGGTGAGAACTCTGTAAAACGTAGAGAAGAATTGAAATCAGCCCTTTGTTACGGAGTTCTATCAGGAATATGTGTACTTGTCTGAATAATTTTTTTCACTCTGGTTATATGGAAAGTGTCTCTGGCCAGTAGATGTATCTATGCATTCATATCAGAGAATACACAATTGAATGTTGGGGAATAAGTGCTTCTGTGTTTAATAAAGAGAGTATAAGAATTCCTCTTGGCAATGGCTGTGGATGAACTGAGTTGTCTCATGTGCTGGGTCCATGTTCCTGGCTGAGTGTGACTTCTTCACATCTATTCATTCAAAGGCAACCTTCACTGACAGTATTCCACACACCACTGCCACTGTGATCTAAGGTACTTTGTTCTCATGCATCCAAATAAGCATTTACAAGATTGGAAAAAGCACATTTCTAGTGGGACAAGGAATGATTCATTTTATTTCAGAATTTCTTGCTCCCACATTTTGACATCCAGAAAGCTGGTTTATTTCTCCCTGAGATCACTCTTACAAATATATGTACATATAATGAAAAAATAATTTTCATGTGTATTTACAGAGGAACCCTAAAATTTAGAGTTCAACCCAATGTATTATATTAATAGCCAGATTTCTACTAACAAAGGACACAGACATAGAGAATGGACTTTTGGCCTCAGAGGGAGTAGGAGAGGGCGGGATGATCTGGGAGAATGGCATTGAAGCATATATACTATTATGTAAGAAACGAATCACCAGTCTATGTTTGATACAGGATGCAGGAGGCTTGGGGCTGATGTACGGGGATGATCCAGAGAGACGTTGTGGGGTGGGAGGTGGGAGGGGGATTCGGGATTGGGAGCTTGTGTACACCTGTGGTGGATTCATGTCTATGTATGGCAAACCCAATAGAGTATTGTAAAGTCAAATTAAAAAATAAATTAATTTTAAAAAATAAAAAATAAAAATCAAGATCTGATTAATTAAGGCAATGTTCACAACAACAAAACTTTCATATGATTGACTTGACTTTTCTCTTTTGAAAATAACCAAAATGGAATAAAATCTTAATCACTGATTGATTCTACTACAATGTAAAAACAACATTAAGGGCAATTATTAGTTTCACATCTGATAAGTACTGTCCTGGTGATTCTTCAAATTATTTATCATTGGAATCATCTATTCATCATAAGCAACACAAGTTCAAGAGAAATGAAAGTGACCCGGGGTTACATTAAGAAATGACCTGGGATGCCACTTCATCTGGTGGTCCAATACACCTGAGGTTCTGAATACCATAGAAATGTTATTAAATGATCATAACAATGACTAATCCATAGTGAGTGCTTGCTATGTGCCAGACACTTTTCTAAAATATTTACATATTTTAACTTTTTTAATCATTACAACAATCTATTATCCCCATTTACAGATGATAGGAAACAGTCACAAGATAACATGTCCAAAAAAAGAAAGAATGCTTCATTTGCCAGAACTCCTTCCAGAGCAATTGTTCTTTGTTTCTGGAAGGAACATTCTTATCATTCACCTGGCGTAGGAAATGAGATTACTGAGATTACATTCCCTTCTGAACCAAACACAGTCACATGCAAGATTTACTTTAAAAAAGAATAAATGACAACAAATTACCATTTCAAGAGGATGGGTCATATTAACTGAGGGCTCTGGTTTTCCTGATGGTGTAGGCAAATTTTGACCCAAAGCTAAACTGATTAGCCACACTATTCCCTCTCACTCCAGTTAGTTTTAGGGGTCGAGGTATCTCTGCTACCTACATTTCTTTCCTGTTCAGAAATTCATAGGACTTTGCCAGTGTTATTTAGATTTAGAAATTGAGGCCAGATGAGAAGAAAATAATATATATATATCATCTCCACTGTCAAATTTACTTTGTAACTTTGCACTCATGCAGATATGTCAAAAGAAACTGTCCAATCTAAAGAACAGAAAATAGAAAAGTTGGAACAAAATTGAATAAAGTAATAAAATAAAATAAAAAAAAACTGTAGGCAAACTTTCAATGTACCAATATATATGTAACAGTAGTCCTAGACTGACAAGAAAAAAAGAAAATTGTTTAAGATAATAATGGATGGAAATTCCCCAGATTATATTTTTAAATATTATTATATAGATGCAAAAATTTAAAGGAACCCAAAAGATAGACACAAAAAGATACATACCCAGACACATCATAGTCAAGACACTGAAAGCAAGAAAGTAAGTCTTAAAAGCAGCAAGAGAAAAATGACTCATGACACACTAGGGACTAACAATATGATTAATGGCTAACTTCTCATCAGAGGCAATGGTGGCCAGAAGGCAGATGAATGACATATTCAAACTGTTAGAGGGAAAAAAAAAAAAAAAACTGTCAACAAGTAAAACTATCTTTCAAAGATGAAGGTGAAACAAAGTCAGTGATATATAAATAAAAAGTGAAATAATTCATTTCTAGTAAAACTGCCTTACAAGAAATACTAAAAGAAGTCTTTTAGGCTGAAAGAAAATGACACAAAACAGCAACTTTAATACACTCAAAGAAACGAAGAGCATAAGAAATGGAAAACAGGTGAGTAAATATAAAAGACTATGTATTATGAATTATGTCCATCTCCCAAATTCACATGTTGAGATTCTAACCCCCAATATGACAATATTAGCAGGTGGTGCCTTGGGGAAGTAAATCGTGAGGGTGGCCTCCTCATGAAAGGGTAAGTACCCTTATAAAAGAGACCCCGGGGGCTATCTTTCCCTTTCCACCATGTAGGGACACAGCAAAAAGACAACTATCATGAACCAGGAAGCAAGCCCTCAGCAAACAATAAATCTGCCAGGGCCTTGATTTAGGACATCTCAGCTTCCAGAATTGTTAGAAATAAATGTTCACTTACAAGCCACCTGCTCTATGGTACTCATGCAGCGGACTGAATTAAGACACTATTATATATATATATATTATATATATATATAATCCTCTTTTCTTAGTTTCTCTAAAAAACATGTTATTAAAAAGCAGTTATTATAGTACTCTTAGATTAGGCTTACAAAACAAAAAAGTGTAATATATGTTAATATTAGCAGTAAGAATGGGGGGGCAGAAAATGGAGCTATATTAAAGCAAAGTTGCTATGTTTTATACAAGAATTACAATAGTATTAGCCTGAAGAAACTTCTGATAAGATTGCATATTATAATCTCTAGAGCAATCAGTAAATAAACAACTCTAAAAATATAGTTAAAAATCAGAGGAATGAAATGATACAAAGAAAAACATTTGTTAAGAAAACAAACAAAAAAGAGATGATATTAAAGGTAGGAGAGAAAAAACCAAGATGGTGAAGGAGCAGGTGGACGTGGAATACATATCTCTCCACAGATACATCAGGAATACACCTTCAGACACAGAAGTGCATGCAGAACACTAGTTGAGAGCAGACAGGAGTACCTGACCAGTGGAAAAGCATATAAAGAACCACGCAAAATACAGCAGGACAAAGGAACTAGGGGGAAAAACAGGAGTGTTAGTAGGACTGGACCTGTCCTCGGTGGGTGGGGGAACAGAAGCAGGGGTCTAATCCCCATAGCAGAGCAATTGTCTGAGTTAGAGGAGAAACATTTAAGACTGGGAGTGAAACAGCTGGTCTGTGGCAACCTAAATGGAATGAGAATCAGACAATCCTTGCCGCAGCCATACATATGCCAGGCAGGAATGCGAGTCTCATGGAAGGTGTTGTGACTGTGAACTGGAGTTTAGGAACTGTGGGGCAAACCCAGGGCGAAGGCTGCTATTGACTGTAGAGAGACAGATCGAGGAGAAGTGAGGGAGGGGATCATGGTGGGAAATGCCTGTGGAGGAAAGCCAGGCAGCCATGAAAACAAGGTGATACTGCTGAGTCATGCGTAGACCAGAGCCATTACCATAACCTTTATCTCTTCACACACAAGCATCAGCAGCTGAACAGTAGAGAGGCTGGCCCATCCAATGCCTGATGCATTGAACTACAAAGTAGGACCCCACTCAAGATGCTCCTTTCAGTGACTGATAAGCTGGTCTACAGAGTAGGACCCCAATCAGGGGGGCCCCTCTATGTGCCTGACATGCTGAGCAACACAGAAGGACCCAGGCAAGGGATCTCTCTAAGTGCCTGAATGGGCGGAGCTATGGAGAAAGAGTAGCCAAAGAGGCCTTCTGATCACCAGCTATAAGAGGCTTGAAACAAAGACTCTGATAGGGCCATGACACCTGCTACAGAGGCAGTCTGTGTCCCTGAACACGTGGGGTCCCCGAAAGCCAAACAGCTGTGCCACCTTCATGCTCAACTCTCACTGGGACAGAGTTGCCACAGGCAAAACACACACACACACACACACACACGTACGTCTTGTGTTTATGTGTGCAGGGTCGCTTCGGGCCAGTCTGACTCTTTGTGACCCTGTAGACTGTGGCCTGCCTGGCTTCTCTGTCAGAGTGGGGGTTCTCCAGGCAAGAATATTGGAGCATATTGGTCAATACTGGTTGCCATACCCTTCTAGGGCACTATATTTCCTGCTGTCCTAGCCACCAAGACCTGAGTACCTGGTGCTGCCAGAATTCCTACGACCCAAGCAGCTGCACCACTTCAACATCTGCCCTCACAGGGGCAAACCCAAGTCCTCACAGGGGCAAACCCAAGTCCTCTACGGCAGCTTCAGGAGCTAAACCCCAGTGGACGACCCACATGTAGAGGTGGAAATAAAAACACAATTGAAAAACCCAGGGGCAGTGTAGCTAAAGAAGAAGACCCAAAACCTTCCCACCAGCTGTGCAAACTGCACAGATCAACATGAACAACACAAATCCACACAATCAACTAAGCAGACTCTGTGTCTATGTATTATATAAAAGGCCATTGAGAGCTCCCATGGG
>SJYV01020508.1:3232-16569 GCA_006410875.1 Neotragus pygmaeus
AAAAAAAAAAAAAAAAAAAAGAGCCAACATAAAATACAGTGAATTCATTCTTGAAGTTTCCTATTCCCTAATGTACATTCCTTTCTTATTTAATTACTAGTGCCTGGCTGTTCACTTTTTCACCTAGTTTCTGTTACCTCCAACTTGTTTAACTAGCTCTTAGAAAAGAAATGCACTGTAATTGTTAAATAGAGATTTGAGAAAGCACATATTTAATAGTCATTTTTAATTGCAGTTTCTTCCATTATTAGTAAATCCATTTTGTTTCTGATCTTTCTGTGATATAATCATAAAGGTTTCCCATTACTTGTGCCCCTTTATAATCTCTGGCTGCTTTTGTGTGCAGGAAATCATTTCACTTTTCTGCTGCCTTATCTCTTTCCTAAAATTCTTAACCGATGCAGCAGACTTTTATTTTATTCCATTTTCCTTTTCTCCTCCAGTTTCCAGAACAGATTTTTCTTTACCTAGAGATCTTTGAACAGTCCTCTGGGAGGCTGCATTGAATTCGTCTTGCTCGTTACGATTCCTCCAAAAAAGGAAAATGCAATCTGTTGTGCTTTAATTATACTTTCCCTTAGGATATACTATTCTTCAATAGTCAGAAAGTTTAACACTTCTTCCTAGCAAACCATATCCACTAGATTGCTTAGCTCCTCTAAATCTTAAAGCATGTTGTAGTCTGAAATTTCATTTCTAACCCAATTTAAGTGGTTCTCATCACTGGTTTCCTGCCGACTGAGTTTCCCACATTTTCAATCGATTTCCCAGGTTAAAATTGGTTTTATTCACAGCGAAGAATTGAATAAGATCCATTAGCCTGGCTACATTTGTTTCTCATATATCCAGATACATTCTGGTTTTTCAAATTCAAATGACTTAGGTGGAGGTAAGTCTATATTAGTAAGGTCTGGATAAAAGAATAGCTTAAATACAATGGTTTCACTTTAACTTATGCTAAAGAGAAAATAACTGTAAAATAATTCTTAAGACATATACTAAAGATAATTTGTCCAATAAAAGCTATTTTGAACTGTTTTAGATGAGGATAAGAATGATGAACATTTTTCATGTTAAACAGAAATAATTCAAAAGTGTTAAAAATTATATTTTTAAATTAAAACAAGTAGATTTTATCCTTCCAAAATATATAATATGTATTTATATAATATTCAATACACATATATTTGAAATATAGATATACATATAAACACACAAGACCGTTAAGCCTTTAAACCTGGTTGCATTTTAAAATTCCTGTTTATTCTTCAGGTCTCAGAATAAAAAAAAAAACCTTTTTTGTTTTAACGTCTCATGCAAGCAGTAGTTGTTCCCTCCTCTGTGTTCCCTTGGCACTAATAAATACCTATGAAATAGCACTTATGATGTTATATTAAAATTATTTAGTCATAACTGACTATAATCACCTTAAAGGCAAAGAACATATCATGTACATTTCATGACTTTTCCATCTCTAGCTCTGGCATAGTAACTGACATTTAGTAGATCTTTAGTACAAATAAAAACAAAACCACCACACTTGTTGCTTAAATTTTAAGTGTAAACTGGTAAAGTCAGAAAGGAGTCAGTAACCTCAGATGTCCAAAAAGAGTGAAATCAAAGATGTTATCCCAACCAATTTACTTGATCCACCATAGGATGTCTATTTTTGTGGGAAAGGATGAAAAGTAGATTTGAGTGCTTTCTCAGTCTTTGTCATGACTCTTGTGACACATCTTTATGAACCTATCATCTTCAAGTTTGGGGACAATGGAATATAAGAGACTGCTGCTGCTGCTACTAAGTAGCTTCAGTCGTGTCTGACTCTGTGCGACCCCATAGATGGCAGTCCACCAGGCTCCTCTGTCCCTGGGATTCTCCAGGCAAGAATTCTGGAGTGGGTTGCCATTTCCTTCTCCAGTGCATGAAAGTGAAAAGTGAACGTGAAGTTGTTCAGTCATGTCTGACTCTTCGGGTCCCCCATGGACTGTAGCTTACCAGGCTCCTCTGTCCATGGGATTTTACAGGCAAAACTACTGGAGTGGGTTACCATTTCCTTCTCCAATAACAGACTTAAGAAGAAGACATTTCAGGAGAAGCTGTAAGGTTGTATGGAAAACATTTGTCCCGGTTTTCTTATATCATAGGTTTTTTTCTGTCCAATATCCTAGTATTAGGAGAGTGTTAGTGGCATATGCACAGATATTTCCTAGACTAATCTTATGAAAATGAGACTGAATCTTCGAGTTATGCATTCCCTTCAACAAGGCAGGAACAAAGAAATGGTTCCACAAGAACTTAGGTATAATCTCTCATCTCTACACGCAATCTGGGTTTTTAGTCAGACATAGTCTGAACATGAGCCAGGAACTTAATGAAGCTTCAGAAAATTAAGTTGCTTCAATAAACTTAAAGCATTTTATTCTACCTAAGGAAGGTCTAATTCCCACACATAACTGGTAATCAGGCTGGACTGACACAGTATTAAAAGGAAGATCATTGACAAACAAAAGAATAATCAAAGAAGAACTTCCAGGATGGTGAGAGGTCTGGGGAAAAAAATGTCAAATGAGGAACATTTGAGAAAAAACCTGACAGGAAAAGACAGAGAGAGGAACTCGAGTTTGTGTTACCTGTTCAACAATATAACCTTGTAGGCAACCAAGTGAAAGAAATATTTCATGTTATTCTATGGATATTCAAAGAACAAAGAGAAACAACGACTCAAATCACAACAACTTTTTTGAGTGCCTATCATATGCCAGGTGCTTCACATAAATCATCTCATTTAATACTCATAGAAAACCTATGAGTTAGTACTAATATTATCCCCAATTTCAACATAAGTAAACCAAGAATCAGAAAAGTTAAGTCACCTGCCCAAGAGCATACAAAGAGGTAGCAGAGATGGGTCTAAATTTGTCAGATTCAAGGGCAATTTTTCCTCTTATTATATCCTGTTGTCTCTTGGATCAATGCACTTAGAACTGTATGACAACTGTTTAAAGTTATGAAATCACCATTACTGAAAGTGTTAAGGTAAAATATCTGTATCTGACATAGATACTCAGAAGGAGGCTCTTGGAATGGATAGAGATTGTATTGGACTAATGCATTTAAATATATGCTCCAGAAAATCATAAGAATTCTATGAATCATCATGGAAGCTTCTATGCCCTAGGCTAAGTGAGATAAGTTCTGAAATGCCCATACTTCATCCTTCTCTCAATCAGAGACACTCCAATTTCACCTGATGTCTAGAATTACTGAGTATTGACTATGTATTAGGTACTATTTTTAAAACTTTACATTTAATTCATTTAATCTTTATAAATGCACTTTAAGATTTTTTAGAATTAGAAATTGCTCGGTAGTGCGTGACTCTTTGCAATCCCATGGACCGTAGCCTAGCAGGCTCCTCTGTCCATGGCATTTTCCAGGCACGAGTACTGGAGTGGGTTGCCATTTAATTCTCCAGGGGATTTTTCTGACCTGGTGATTGAACCCAGGTCTCTTGCACTTCAGGAAGATGCTTTACCCTTTGAGCCACCAGGGAAGCATTTTAAGATAGATACCCTTATTTCCCCATTTTACAGATGGCAAAAAAGCCTCATCTCACAGAAACAAACCAAAATTATGAAGAAGTAAAGGCATTTGTCTAATAGTATGACACAAGCTGGCTAAGTGATAGAGCTTGAATTTGAACCCAGGCTGTCTGGTGTGAGAGTCTGTTCCCCTTACAAAATGTGCTAGTCTCTCAATTTCATGATAAATAATACATTTCCTTGAAAGAATTTCTATGAACAAAAATGATATAAATAAAAATTTGTTGAAAATTAGATGGGGAAAAATTATTTCTTGGGCTCCAAAATCACTGTAAACAGTGATTGCAGCCATGAAATTAAAAGAAACTTGCTCCTTGGAACAAAAGTTATTATAAACCTAGACAATATATTAAAAAGCAGAGACATCATTTTGCTAAGAAAGATCTGTATAGTCAAAGCTATGGTTTTTCCAGTAGTCATGTATGGATGTGAGAGTTGAACCATAAAGAAAGCTGAGTGCTAAAGAATGGATATGTTTGAACTGTGGTGTTGAAGAAGACTCTTGAGAGTCCCTTGGACTGCAAGGAGACCAAACCAGCCAATCCTAAAGGAAATCAACCCTGAATATTCATAGGAAGGACTGATGCTAAATCGCCAATACTTTGGCCACCTGATGCAAAGAGCTGACTCACTGGAAAAGACCCTCATGCTAGGAAAGATTGAGGACAGGAGGAGCAGAGGGTGACAGAGGATGAGGTAGTTGGATGGCATCATCAACTCAATGGACTTGAGTCAGAGCAAACTCCAGGAGATAGTGAAGGACAAGGAAGCTTGGCGTGCTGCAGTCCATGGGGTCATTAAGAGACAGACACAACTGAACAACAATATCTGTAATTACATTCTCTGGANGGAAACCCCAACAGAGGGTTATTGTGTGGATATAACAAATAATTTTATAGATATTCAAGGACTGAACCCCAAACACTATTTGTTCAAGTGGAACTGAAACTGGAAAGTCAGAAACTGAAGCTACTTTTTCTATCTCTTGTGGGTTATGTATTTGCTAATCTCCATTTCTATCTGTGTATGTACTTAATTTTCCTATTTTTCTTTGCAGATTTACTTTTCCTTTGTATTCATAGATCTGTGATTCTCTATACTTCCAGTGTCAAAATAGCTTAGACTTTTTCTCGAGTTAACTCTGGCCAAATTTTCATATGGTCATTTTCTTTAAGAACCCTTTTCTTAACTGTCCTATTGTGTCAGTGCCTCAACTCTAAATGCCCAGAAAAAATACTCATTATCTGATAGATCCACTTTGGGCCAGGAATCTGTCCCTAATCTAATGGTCATTTAAAGGCAGATCAAAGGAGGTGGGAGGGGGTTTCAGGATTGGGAACTCATGTACACCTGTGGCTGATTCATGTCAATGTATGGCAAAACCAATACAGTATTGTAAAGCAAAATAAAGTAAAAAATAAATAAATAAAGGCAGATCAGTTACTTACAGAAGGTTTTACATGAAAATTATACCAAATTTTGATTGCAAATAAGTATTTCAAAACTTTTGTAAAGAAACATTTTACTAAGCAGTACAAATAGTCACTTTCTAATCTTTGTTATATTCATTGGCCTAGAAAACCCTTTTATTTTCCCAGTTATAAACAGTAGGTAATACAATCTTTGAATAAATGATTGCAAATACTGAGATCTAAGTTAATGAATTTTAACTGCTTATCTGGTAAGACATTGTGGCACAATGCAGTTCTAAAATGTAAAAAGCAAATGCATTGATATGCTGCANATTTTCCCAGTTATAAACAGTAGGTAATACAATCTTTGAATAAATGATTGCAAATACTGAGATCTAAGTTAATGAATTTTAACTGCTTATCTGGTAAGACATTGTGGCACAATGCAGTTCTAAAATGTAAAAAGCAAATGCATTGATATGCTGCAAACACAGGCTATTAGCTGTGTAAAAACTATAAAATAATAATATACATGCAGTTAAAGCAAGTTAAAGCAAGCATAAAACAGATGTGTAATAAGTATGCATCAACGGCATTAGACTATAAATATAATATTGATATATTTACAATTCTAATAAATTATGCCTTCAAATATCCAGTTGTTTTTCATGTGACCAGCATGCTTTGCAAGAATAAAATAGGATTTCTTTTGCTTTGGTATCTTTATTTCTTCTGCAGGGATAATGCAAATAGTGTCAGAAATCTTCCTAATAAATAGCCTGGCTGCAAAGTTTATTTCCAAACAATTAACTATTTTGTTTATACCAAGATTCTTACCTGTGACCTAATAGTGTAATCAATGTAAGTCTCGCAATGAAATGAAAAGGACGTTCTAATAAAGTCTATTGCCATTTCCCTTGTGTCATCACTGGAAGCAATGTTTGAAGAATAGAACTCAAAGTCAGCTTAATAAAGAATCCATAGGAGTCTTTTTCTTCTACAATTAATCATTACAAACTATGAGCAGGGCAAGTAGCTCTTTTGTCATCAAGAATAAAATGAGAGAAAACAAGATGCTCCATCATCTACCACCCCATGGTACCATAAGATGACCCTATCTTGGATTTATTAACACTACAAAAATATTGTTTATGAATGAGGATTACTGTGTATGAAAATTATAAAATGGGATATTCTGGAAGTAAGGACATAGGAGTTTCCAAAAAATTAAAGGACATATAAAGGACATAAGATTTATCAATGTTAAGAAGTTGAAATATAAGTTGGCGGGTGGATGGACATAGCACCCAGAGGAAAGTTATTTGAACTGTAAAATGAAAGCCAACATCTGTAAAGGATGGAGACCCAGACATCACAGGATGTGGACTGTGAGGTTTTTAAAGGGGACATAAGGAAGATAGGATTCTCCTTTAGAGATTCCCAACTGGGAGAAAGAGTGGAAGTCCTATTTCATGAATTTGCACATAGATAATACCTTTGAACAAGCTATTCCAAAATGGGAGAGTTCCATGAACTATCATCCTATAAGAACTATACTTAGTCTTTACTTTTATGTAAAGAGGGCCAAGAGTTGTTCAGAAATGTTCCACACAGGACACCACCAGTGCCAAGCAAACCAACACCAATTAATTTATTTATCTCTCTTTCTCCTTCTCTCTCTACCTCCATCTCTATTTGTACTCTCCTTTGTGAGTGCTTTGTTTTGCTTTGTTTTTGACATGGCCTGGGTTAGGGGAACAAAAAAGCCACTTGGAGATTAGAAAGCTACAACTCAAAGTCAGTGACCACTCTAATCTAGTTTTGTTCCTAACTACTCTCATAGTAAAATAATTTATCCCAGGCTACTTAAGAAATCTTAATAATCTGAGAGGCCACTCCAAAGAAATAAAATCAGAGAGTGTTATAGATTCTAAGATAATAAAATAGAAAGACCATAGTACTGAGAGCTGAAAGTTCACTGCCTAATAAGGAATGAAAAACTAACAAAATTCAAAAAGTCTAAGGAAAAGTAACACATGCAAACTAACACAGCTAAGAGGAAATGTAAATTTGATACAAGGACTGAAGAGCCTAGACTACAAAGAATTGAAGATGGTGGCAGTGAAGGGGCTTCCCTGGTGGCTCAGCTGGTAAAGAATCTGCCTGCAATGTGGGAGACCTGGGTTCCATCCCTGGGCTGGGAAAATTCCCTGGAGAAGGGAAAGGCTACCCACTCAGTATTGTGGCCTGGAGAAGTCCATGGAGTGTGTAGTCCATAGGGGTGCCAAGAGGCAGTAGAGGATAAAAGAGCAGAGCAGCAAGAGGTCAGTGTTAATCTGGTGATACTCAGAGAGGAGTTGAATCCAAATCTGGACTTGAAGAGGAAAGTTTGTCATTATTCAGAGATAGATATGAGCAAGCCTGGAGAGTGTGTTTCACTTCTTTTGATTAAATCAACCAGGTTATTTAGGATATACACAGTTTTTGTTAAAATTCTCTGGCCACTTGCCTCTCTTCAGTTTATCTCTGAAGCATTTGGTCTGGAACACATCACAATTGACTGAGTCTAACAATCCCCATGTATCTTTCTTATTTATTTGCTTTTATTTATTTATTTATTTCGCTGCACCAGGGCTTAGTTGCAGCATGCGGGATCTAGTTCCCTGACCAGGGAATGAACCCAGGCTCCCTGCATTTGGAGCATGGAGTCTTAGCCACCAGGAAAGTTTCCCCTTTCTTATTGATAAGAGTTGTTTTCCAATCTGAACTCGAAGGAATTTCAAAAGGAGAGAATCAAATGAAAGTGCCAACTTCTTAATAAACCATTTTCCTGTTCTTCACAAGCCCAGTAATGGCATTGCATTAGGTCAGTGAACAGTACAATTCTCACTCGTCGGGCCTTCCCTTCAATCCTCACCCACTCTCGCTCCTTGACATACTTCACTTTTCTCCTAGAAACCAAGGCTGATCACTGTTTTCTAACTTTTTAATAAATACTCTTTTACTGTTTTAAATCAGAGAGAGAGAGTACAGCACTAAAAAATTTGTGCTCTTTAGCACATTCCTGGACCAAAGGAAAAAAAAAAAAAACCCACAAAACTTCTTTCTAATGCTTACACTCATCTTTCTCAAAGGCTTTAATTAAGGATACAAAAGGCAAGCCATTTTTTTTTTACTTCCTATAAGAATCTGAGCTTTGATCTTTCTCTGACACATCAGTCCTAAAGGAATTAACTCAACAGATATCAAAAAAGAAACTAGGGTCAGAAATAAAACACCTACCTGTGACTCATCTCACCTTTCTATATAAGCTTTTTGGTTCACAGAATTATTACTCAGCTCAGCTATAGAGAAAGTTTTTGTTGCAAACTGACCTAAGCCAAATTGATCATGCTCAACTCTTAGGTTCTTTTCTGCAGATCAGGGCTGTCACTACAGAAGTTGAGACGAGTGAGGTTTAGCTACTTTCCCCAAACCTCACTTCCAAGTTACAATGAAAGCAAGTAGAAGACAAAATTCTGCTGCACATACATGAATTAAAAACTCCTTAGTAAGTAGGCAAAAACTGATTATAAATCTGTTCTGTAAACTCTGTAAGACTTACCTGTCTGCCATTTTAGGTGTTCCTACCACTACTTTGCATGCAAGAGAACTCAAAGCAGATAGAACTATTATAGAGGCATCATTTTTTGTGTGTATAGTCGCTATCAGGCAACTAAAAGTCCTCTAGAACCTAGATGAGCAGCTGTTCAAACTGCTTGAGACCAACTTTACAGTAATGCCTCACTGGATTCTAAAACACTTTCATTGAATATAAGAACTCTAAAACAGTCAAGCCAATACTCATAATTGTATCTTGAGAACCTTTCTTTTCTCCAGCAAGAGCCCATTTCTAACAATCCATTATACTAATTAACAAGCAGTGAATTTCATTAAAAAAAAAAAGCCTACTTCACACACTCCAGATGATAATTAGCAAAAGCCTCAGGTGTTGATAGAAATAGAATAACAGAATTATGTGGAAAATCTGGCTCTGGAGGTTAGCCTTTCAGAGAGAAGCTAGTTGATGTCTGGAATGTGGATTGTTGTTGTTTAGTCACTAAGGGGATTTCCCAGGCAAGAATACTGGAGTGGGTTGGCACTTCATTCTCCAGGGGATCTTCCTGACACTAGAATTGAACCCACATCTCCTGTATCAGCAGGTGGATTTTTTTTTTTTTTTACCCCTGAGCCGCCTGGGGAATCTGGATTGGCCCAGCCCTAATGTGATCATTGCAGATTTTAATTTGAACAACAAAATGTCCCCACAATTGATGTTTAAGCTGAGTAGTATATACATAATATCATACTATCTATGTTGAGGAATTTTAACATGAGTTATAAAAATCATGGCATTCACTTGTCACAAGAATAGCAGACTAGGTTAAAAAGTGGAATGCTACCCCTTTGATAAAGGAAAAGGAATTCTTAATTGTTTAGAGCATGATCTCAGGATTCAATGTGAATGGGGTTTGGGCTAGTGAACCTTGGGGTCCCTTCAACCTTTCAAGTGTAAAATCACTGCCCTGTAACTGAATTTAGAGTTATGTTGTCAGAAACCTTTCAGTGTCTCTGGACGGATATGATCACAAATATTTTCTCAAAGATAGCTCTCTGGCTCCACTTCCAGTAGGGTCAGTTTTAGTTCTCATTCTAGTGGTAGGCACAAATATACATTCATTGTACGAAAGATTTGGGGTTATGGCTTTTGTCGCTGTTTTGTTGTCTTTGGCAACAAAAAGGTTTGGCAATTTGAGAGGTCTCTATATTATCAGTGAGTGTAGAAATGTAAATTCAGACAATTTGTTTTACTAACAATGCCCAAAAGCCACTGGTAACACACTATGCCTCTTCCTCATTCACCCTGCAGGTCAGTGGTAAGTATAGTCTTCATTGTGTTTGCATTAATTACAGTGCTTTTTAAAAGGCTATAACATCCATTATAGTGGTAGCTCATCTTCTTGCCAGGTTCTTCCCTTTATCGTCCCTTCTCCTGACCACTACTACAATCACCAACAGAGTACATATATGTGACTTGATTTAGTACTGCACTGCAGTTAAATTTCAAAAATCTAAAGGTTTCTTACCTACAGTTTATGGCAGACAATTTCACCCTAAAGCTTGTAATGGTAATAAACTACCAACAAAAGTAGAAGTGTGTGACTTGACTAAACAAGAGCTTTAAGGTTCCTCCCTCTTTCCCATCTATCTAACCCAGAGGAATCACAGAGAGGAAAGGGAGACTCGTATGATTGTTTGATCAACGTTCTAATGGCTCATATGATCATTATATCTACAACTGTGGGCAAGAATCCCTTAGAAAAAATCGAGTAGCCATTATAGTCAACAAGAGTCCAAAATGCAGTACTTGGATGCAATCTCAAAAATGACAGAATGATCTCTGTTCATTTCCAAGGCAAACTACTCGGTATCACAGTAACCCACATCTGCCCCAACCAGCAATGCTGAAACTGAAGTTGAATGGTTCTATGAAGACCTACAAGACCTTGTAGAACTAACACCCCCAAAAGATGCCCTTTTCATTATAGGGGACTAGAATGCAAAAGTTGGGTGTCAAGAGATACCTGGAGTAACAGGCAAATCTGGCCCTGGAGTACAAAAGGAACCGGTTAAAGGCAGAGAGTGTTTTGCCAACAGATTGCACTGGTCATAACAAACACCCTTTTCCAACAACACAAGAGAAGACTCTACACATGGACATCACCAGATGGTCAATACCAAAACCAGATTGATTATATTTTTTGCAGCCAGAGATGCAGAAGCTCTATACAGTCAGCAAAAACAAGACTGGGAGCTGATGTAGTTCAGGTGATGAACTCCTTGTTGTCAAATTGAGACTTAAATTGAAGAAAGTGGAAAAAACCACTAGACCATTCAGGTATGATCTAAATCAAATCCCTCATGATTATACAGTGGAAGTGACAAATTGATTCAAGGGATTGGATCTGATAGAGTACCTGAAGAACTATGGACAGAGGTTTGTGTCATTGTACAGGAGGCAGGGATCAAGACCATCCCCCCAAAAAAGAAATGCAAAAAGACAAAATGGTTGTCTGAGGAAGCCTTACAAATAGTTGAGGAAAGAAGAGAAGCAAAAGGCAAAGGAGAAAAGGAAAGCTATATTCATCTCAATGCAGAGTTTCAAAAAATAGCAAGAAAATATAACAAAGCTTTCCTAAGTGATCAATGCAAAGAAATAGGGAAAAAAATAGAATGGGAAAGACTAGAGATATCTTCAAGAAAATTAGAGATAGCAAGGGAACATTTCATGCAAAGATGGGCACAATAAAAGATAGAAATGGCATGGAACAACAGAAGTAGAAGATATTAACATGAGATGGCAGGAATACACAGAAGAAGTATACAAAAAAGATCTTCATGACTCAGGTAATCACGATGGTGTCATCACTCACCTAGAGCCAGATATCCTGGAATGCAAAGTCAGGTGGTTCTTAGGAAGCATCACTATGAACAAAGATAGTGCAGGTGATGGAATTCCAGTTGAACTATTTCAAATCCTAAAATATGATGCTGTGAAAGTACTTCACTCAATATGCCAGCAAATTTGGAAAACTCAGCAGTGCCCACAGGACTCTAAAAGGTCAGTTTTCATTCCAATCCCAAAGAAAGGCAATGTCAAAGAATGTTGAAACTGCCACACAACTGCACTCATCTCACATGCTAATAAAGTAATGCCCCAAATCCTCCAAGCCAGGCTTCAACAGGACATTAACTGAGAACTTCCAGATGTATAAGCTGGATCTAGAAAAGGCAGAGGAACCAGAGATCAAATGATGATCCACTGGATCATCAAAAAAGCAAGAGAGATGGAGAAAAACATCTACTTCTGCTTTATTGACTATGCCAAAGACTTTGACTGTGTGGATCACAACAAACTGTGGAAAATTCTTGAAGAGATTGGAATATCAGACCACCTGACCTGTCTCCTGAGAAATCTGTATGCAGGTCATGAAGCAACAATTAGAATTGGACATGGAATAACAGACTGTTTCAAAATTGGGAAAGGAGTACTGTATAGTGTCATTCTGCTTATTTAACTTTAATGCAGAGTACATCATTCCAAATATCAGGCTGGATGAAGCACAAGCTAGAATCAAGACTGCTGGGAGAAAAATCAATAACCTCAGATATTCAGATGACAGCACCCTTATGGAAAAAAGCGAAGAGGAACTAAGGAGCTTCTTGATGAAAGTGAAAGATGAGAGTGAAAAAGCTGGCTTAAAACTCAACATTCAGAAAACTAAGATTATGGCATCTGGCCCCATCACTTCATGGCAAATAGATGGGTAAACAATGGAAACAGTGTCAGACTTTATTTTGGAGGGCTCCAGGATCACTGTAGATGGTGACTGCAGCCTTGAAATTAAAAGACACTTGCTCCTTGGAAGAAAACCTATGACCAACCTAGATAACATATTAAAAAGCAGAGACATTACTTTGCCAACATAGATTCATCTAGTGAAAGCTATGGTTTTTCCAGTAGTCATGTGTGGATGTGAGAGTTGGACTATAAAGAAAGCTAAGCACTGAAGAATTGATGCTTTTGTACTGTGGTGTTGGAGAAGACTCTTGAGAGTCCCTTGGACTGCAAGGAGATCCAATCAGTCCATTCTGAAGGAGATCAGTCCTGGGTGTTCTTTGGAAGGAATGATGATGAAGCTGAAACTCAATACTTTGGCCACTTGATGTGAAGAATTGACTCATTGGAAAAGACCCTGATCCTTGGAAAGATTGAATGTGAGAGGAAAAGGGGATGAAAGGATGAGATGGTTGGATGGCATCACTGACTCAATAGACATGAGTCTGAGTAAGCTCCAGGATTTGGTGATGGTCAGAGAAGCCTGGCGTGCTGCAGTCCATGGGGTCGCAAAGAGTCAGGCACAACTGAGAGACTGAACTGAACTGAACTGAACTAATGCCTCAGTTACTGTTGGTGATAAAAGGTGTCATTAGCAGAGGCCAGCAAAGGGCCAAGCATCTCTCATGATATGGAGGGAGGTAGAAAGGAAGAGCAGTCCTTAAAGCTACTCCATCTAAGTAGTGTCCTGAAAATTTGCATGTACTTAATTAGATAAACATCTAGGCAGGATCTGGAGTATTTCCCAAATATCACTCTCTCTATTCAGCTAAAGGCCCTTACTTTCCTATTTGACTCTGGAGATAACTTACCCAGCTTCTCAATATGCTAAGACCCTGCCTTGACACGTGGTTCTTAGTATTTCTGATAAGTTCCATAGGG
>SJYV01020513.1:0-61793 GCA_006410875.1 Neotragus pygmaeus
TTTTTTTTTTTTTTTTTTTTTTTTTACTTTATTTTACTTTACAATACTCTATTGGCTTTGCCATACATCGACATGAATCTACCACAGATGTACACGAGCTCCCAATCCTGGAAGGACTGATGCTGAAGCTGAAACTCCAATACTTTGGCCACCTAATGCAAAGAACCAACTCATTGGAAAAGACCTGATGTTGGGAAAGATTAAAGTCAGGAGGAGAAGGGCATGACAGAGGATGAGATGGATTTCATCACCGACTCAATAGACATGAATTTGGATTTCATCACCGACTCAATGGACATGAGTTTGAGTAAACTCTGGGAGTTGGCAATGGACAGGGAGGCCTGGAATGCTACAGTCCATGGGGTCACAGAGTCGGACACTACTGAGCAATTGAACTGAACCGAAATGATGCTGAAGCTCCCACACTTTGGCCACCTGATGTGAAGAACTGACTCATTGGAAAATACCCTGGGAAAGATTGAAGGCAGGAGGAGAAGGGATGACAGGATGAGATGGCTGAATGGCTTCACTGACTTGATAGACACGAGTCTGAGCAAATTCCTGGAGTTGGTGATTGACAGGGAAACCTGGCATGCTGCAGTCCATGGAGTTGCAAACAGTCGGACATGACTGAGCAACTGAACTGAGCAATCTCCATACCTTATATAATTTGACATATATCTATATATCTACATATATGTGTATATGTTTATATATCACTTTATAATTTTCATATAAAACTGAAAAATTAGAAATTCAAATTTTTAAGATTGAAAATAATTACAGGAAATCTACTTCACTACAATTTTAGTTATCCAGCATTAGAACCTCCCTTCAGGATTAATCCTTGCTATAATTTGAAATATTACAGATGGTGGGGGCAAAATTAAAGAAAAAAAGTATTATTATATAGATATAAAAGAACTATCAAAGTCTAAAAAATACATATGTAAAGGGAGTAGATAAAGTATTTTATAAACTTATGTAAAACTTTATAAAGAAACCAAACCTCATCACATGGATAACTCTTATTTGGGACTTAATACTGAGAGTTTAAGTGAGATTATATAACATACACTGCAACACAATTTCTACCATTAATTTACTGTATGATCCTGAACAAATCAACTAATTTCTATGAGTATATACTGTGTCAAAAAATAACTGAAATATTATCATATAATAAAGTAACACCTAATGCATTGATATACTGAATTTAATAAAGGCTCAGTGCAATAAGGATTATGTAAACACTTTCTTAAACAACTTATTCTCCAATTTTACCAATAATAACAGGAAAATAAAATTACTTATAACCATCTCTCTTTTGTGCTCTCTCTACTTAGCATTTAGCAATTTAAAAAACAAAATATGCAAGATAATTCTGGCAATCACTTTTTTTCCTTTAAAGAAAATCCTATGGAAAATTATTGTTTGGAATGATCTTCTTCCACATAAATAGCCCTGATTTAAAATTTAAAACTACTCAATACTATTTTTAGGAGTCTTCAATAATCTGATTTAGTAGATACTTTTATAAGAATCTTATTTATTTAGCTAGATGAGTAAAACACCCCTTTTCAAAACCAGCTCCTGACATAAACACCATGGTCCAGATATCAATGAAGAGCAATAGTGATGATGATATGGATGATGATAAACGGTTACCATTTTCTGAGGAGTTTAATATAAAACAGTATCTATACTGTTATCTTTACATTTGTTAGCTCTTTAAATCCTCTAAACCACACGGGTAGCTACAGATAATAAACTGAGGCTTTGAAAGTTTAGGGAATGTGTAAAATACATAGTTGCAAGTGACAGACATGGCTATCCTAACTCCAGAGTTCATGCTATTTCCAGTGTATGAATCATTCTTAATCTTCTTATGAATTAAAAGGAAAAAAATAAAAATAATGTTATATAATGTAAAGACCATAGTATTAAGGAGACTGCTTTTAAGCTGCAGAATAATTATTGCATCTGATGCTGGGAGGAATTGGGGGCAGGAGGTAAAGGGGATAACAGAGGATGAGATGGCTGTATGGCATCACCAACTCAATGGACATGAGTTTGAGTGAACTCTGGTTGTTGGTGATGGACAGGGAGGCCTGGCATGCTGCAATTCATGGGGTCACAAAGAGTCAGACATGACTGAGCAACTGAACTGAACTGAACTGAAGATAAACTTTGTTAACCTCAAGTACATAACTTGCTAACATATTTTAGTTTGGTAAATAATACCTATAGTTGAAATACTTATATGTATACAAATACACACACTCACACATATACAAATATCTATTCCATTTCTAAAGTAAATTTACTGCCTGCTTCTTTCAAAGATTCTTAACAATTCCAAATCTGCACATAATCTGCAGTAGCCTGATTAACCAACTTCTTTCTCTTGAACAGCCACCCGGGCCTCTGAATTGGTCTCAATATTTCTTCTCCTTCTACATATCCAGGTCTTTTTCTACATGTCCAGTTCCAGAGTATAATATAAATGGATGAAACAGGGCCAGAGTGGTCTTTTAGAATCTAAATCAGTACACATCAACCTACATTAACATTCATAGTTTTTTTCTTTTTTTTTCTTAATAACACTTAGGGTAAAATACAAATTCCATATCTTGTCTATAGTCAGTGCAACATTTTGACGTGGAAAATCTAGGACAGCTATGATTTATGCCTATTGTTCAAAATTGTCTCTGTATAGCTTTGATTTCTATGGACAGTTAACCCCAAAGCCCATATGATTTGACCCTTGCCTTCTTCTCCATGCTTGGTATTCACCGTTTTCTCTAGTGATCTCTCATGCCAACCACACGGCCAATGTCAAGACCTTTTGAACATATCAGGCAAATTCTGGTCTCATTTTTATATCGTTAGAACATTTCTTGCCCAGATTTCATAATGGCTTTCTCCTTGACATCATCATGCCTCTGCTAAAATAACACCTCCAAAAAATGCTTTCCTTGGTTTTAAAAATTGTTCTCATCCCTCTGACTCACTGGCTGCTTACTCTGCTCATTCTCCCTAGCACTTACCACTGCATGAGTTTTATTTATATTTTTATTAGCTGATTTTCAGCTTTGTTCATTATAACATAGGCAAGCTTTATGAGGGAATATATTTTGTCTTTTCACTTATTGCTGTATCTCAAGAATTAAATTAGGCATGCATAGTAGAAGGAGCAAACGAAAAATATTTTAAATGAGTAATGAATGACCTGGTTAAAAAAAAAAGTCACTAATCTTTTGTTTTATTCTACAAGGTAAATATCCAAAGAAAAATGTGAATTATGCACCTCTAAAATTACCTCTGAGTCTTTGATTTTAATACTATCTTCTAATTTGTTCTTTTCTTTTGATTTTGTGTTTCATAGAATCATTTCTTAATGTTATGGTTATAATCAAATATCATTTAAATACTATATCTTTTGAAATTATGAAAGCTTTTCATTTTTGAAGCTCAATGTATGTAAAAATATAAACATTCCTTAATAATTACATCATTCAAAATGAAATAATATAACAATTATGCTATACTGTTAACAGATGTAAAACAAACATGGTGAAAGCTTCTTAAAAAGCTCTAAAATAATTTTTCCTCATTTAATCTTTAAAATATTTTCAAAATGTTCTTTATAATTACATTTATGAGTCTTTAACATTACATTCCAGCTCTCTTTATAACAGTAGCAAAAATTAAATGTCTGAGTAAATCCCCCACAACAAAACACCTAAAGTTGTTACATAAACATAAACATTTTAATTCAATGTTTATAAGTAAAATTCTCAAGGCTGAAAAGGAGAATATAAAATCTGGGATGAGTGAGCAAGCAAGGACCCTGTGGCTCTCCTGGTAGTATCTACTGACAGACACACCCAGATTCTAAAATTTTAAGCAGCTGAGGGACAGGAGTCTTTATGTTAACACACAGAGTGGGATAGAGGATATGGAACTGAGACCCTTGCACATTGTAAGGCGCCTTGAGGAAATGCCCTCAGGGAAGAGTAGTACTCTGTAGAAAAATCTATTGGTCAGAAAAATTAAGCCAAGAGAAAATATGCCAAGACTAGGTTTCAAAATGGGTTCTACACTGAGGAAAAAAAGTCTTTGCTAAGAACTTATAGAGTTTACTAATCAAATTCATTGGCGTATGTTTTCATACTATTCCATGGAAGATAACAGGAAAGACCTAAAAGATCCCATTTCCCAATAATACTTATGAGGGTAATATACCTGCTTATTAAAAATCAGATAAAGGTATTAAAGAAAAGTAGATTATCAGCTAGTGTTATTTATGACATGTAGTTACAACTGACAATAAGTTCTTTTATACACACACATACAAGCACACACATAGACATACATACACATTATTGTAAAATTCAGTTCACTCACTCAGTCATGTCCAACTCTTTGTGACCCCATGAATTGCAACATGCCAGACCTCCCTGTCCATCACCAACTCCTGGAGTTCACTCAGACTCAACGTCCATCGAGTCAGTGATGCCATCCAGCCATTCATCCTCAGTCATCCCCTTCTCCTCTTGCCCCCAATCCCTCCCAGCATCAGAGTCTTTTCCAATGAGTCAACAGGACATAAATTAAAAAGACTACTCAAGCCAGACATGCAGAAACATATTTTTGATAACATTCAAAACTGCTACATGGTTAAAATAAATAGCTGGAATCCTTAGCAAACTAGAAACAAAGGATACTTTTCAACCTAATAAAAAGGAATTTCAGGAGGAGTCACCTCACCTAAACAGTGATACAGGCTGTTCTTGACTTTGCTCCACTTCCTAAAAAGAACGTACCTTCACCTCATGAAAACAGCAACTAACAACTATTCAAGACCAAGACAGCACTGAGAGGATTCTAAAACATGGGGGTAAGGCTGGAGCACTCTCTGCACTACAGAAACCAAGATAGAACATATTAGAAGATAAGCAGCTACATATTGACAGCATTGCCCCACTCCCCGGCCAGTGCAGCATCCTGTGGTGAGGTCTCCCAAGCCTCCGTTCCTCCAGTAAGAAAGAGAACCCAGAAGGGACAACCAGTCCCTTTCCAGTCTTGGGCATAACTTTGCAGGAGCACCTACTCTGATCCTGCACAACTGGGACTGCAGGGGAATTTGCGGGACCCAAATGAGCATCTGATAGCAATGGAGAAGGGGGAGGGGCATGTGGAAACCAGGAAGATTAAGTTCACATCTGCAGTACCCAGTTAGTAATGCCAACCAGAGGCTTTGCTCACCTGCAGAACAAGTTGAGGGTACACTCTACCCAGAGAACTCAGTGGGGTGTAGATCTGTCTTATTACAGTCTTCAAATGAAGGCTTTTGCTAGCCCAGTTTGGTCATGTTCAAGCAAGAAGCTGAATCACAGCCCCACCCTCTGTGAAGTGTCTTCCAGTCCCATCTTACCAGAAGGGTTGACAACAACTCTAAAGCTGTGCTGTCCAGTAGTATTTGAGCCAAGAGCTGCTGAGCAGAGCTAAACATCCCCATAGCAAAGCCAGTACAAAAGTGTGGAACATTCCTTTGCTACAAACAGGCAAGGGGATTCATTCATTCATAGCCAAGGCTGAGGGTGACTCCTTGCCCTGCTTAACTTGAGAACCTGTTGGGAAATTGAGCAGGCTAAAGTGACCAACAAGAGAGCTGAGCACCACCCACTGTAGAGAATATCTTCAGACCCATCTGACCAGGAAGGATGCAGAAAACTCCTGGAAACTGTGGACCAGCAACACTGAAAAATGAGGAAGGCAGATCTGAAAGTCTACAGTGCAATGCTAATGGGCCTGTTCAGTCAGGAAACTTGGGGTGCAGGTGAGCTTGAGTTAAGGTAACAAAAAAGCTCTGCTTGAGCTGCTTTTCTTGTTGTGCCTGGGAAGGAAAACTAATGTTCTTCTGAAAATTAATTGTCAATTTATAAAATAAATCTGATCAGAGAACCTAACCAGAGACACAGGAAGCTACAATTCCCAATCAACACCCTTAGGTACAGTGGCACTAAACAGAGTATAGCGTGGACCTTCCCCCATCTGTAGAGCAAAACTGCTAACATCACCTGACCAGTGAACTCTCCTGACTAATGTCAGTTCCCAAACAATGAGCTATGCAGGCCCTGGATCTCATCCTATTCCCGTCAAGGCAAGGAAACTTAATTCATAGTCCCATCAACTACTGACCATATACCTTGCCCCAACTATCTAGGAAGCCTGACCAGAGATCTCAGGCAGCTATAGAGTCCCTTCTGCAGCCTGACCTGAGGATGTAACCAAGTCAGCAGCCCTATCTGAATGGTTTCATCCAGTGGCACACCCTTCCCATACCCATCCTCAGAACTTGAACAGTTACTTCACCCCAAAACAGACCATAATAGCAAGTCCCACCTTCCAAGGAACATTATCAGCAGACATACCCAGAAACCCAAACTAAGCTGACTGGTTAAGAATTCTCTCTGCCAACACAAACTTTTGAAGTTTGGAAGAGGATCTCGGTTCCTCTGAAGAGCTACAGTAATACAGAGGACATGGTGCTGCTTCACTAATAAACAGATATCAGAACAGAAGAGAGAACACACAAACCGAGCCTCAGTTCAGTTCAGTTCAGTTCAGTCACTCAGTTGTGTCCGACTCTTTGCGACCCCATGAATTGCAGCACGCCAGGCCTCCCTGTCCATCATCAACTCCCGGAGTTCACTCAGACTCACATCCATCGAGTCAGTGATGCCATCCAGCCATCTCATCCTCGGTCGTCCCCTTCTCCTCCTGCCCCANACTCAAAATAGATTGAAGAAAATGTATCAGCTCACACAATTTGGAAATCAGTCCAAACAGTAGATATGCAGGTATAGCCAGATCAAGAGACTCAAACTATGTCATCGCTCTTTGATTTTTCTTCATCATTCTGGTACATGATCTTCTATCCTGGCTTTATTCTCTACAGATTCTCCTCTGTGGGGTCTCTGTTAGAAGCCGCAGTTTAACATGGACATTGCAGTGGGAAAGGATAGCGTTTTTCTCCCAGTGCCCATTAACAAACCTCACACAGTCAGGAGTCATGATTGGTTCTTCTGTGGTCATGTGTCCACCTCTGAACCAATCACTGGATCCAAGAGTATACATTGATTGGCCAGCATGGGTCACATGCCCACCCCTATGATAGGGCTGTGAAGTCCCTTGAAAGACCATCTCACTAAAATCCTCCACCAAAGGAATGCTAGGCAGGCAAAAGAATAAGCAACTTCAGACTACAAACATATATTCAACCTTTACATTCATTGCCAACTTCCTTTCCTTTTGCTTCTTGTTTCTTGCTGTGGAATTCTGATCTGGATATTAAGCTGTCTCTGAAACATCTACCTGGTCCTGCCATGGACATCCTACACTTGAGATCCCAGGATAAATATTGGCTTATAAGATAAATCAACAGAGAAACATCGTTTGGAACTTCTCTAGACCAAGTGTTCAGGGGTCCTGTGTCCCTGAGTGGATGTTTATGTGTGAGTTGGACTGAGGACTTTTACTGGGCAAGAGGTACCAACACCTCATCAGAGCCATTTGCATGGAGTTACTCTTCCTCAGAATTACATCATCCAGAATGGCATCCCAAAACACAGATTTATCACCAGTATAATGAAACTCATGAAATTTAATGTTCCATTCAATAATGTAGTAAAGCTTTTTTGTAGACCTTTATCAGCTCCCCATGTAATAAAAGAAATCATATTTTCACCACATGCTTTTTTCTGAATCCTCCCTCTTATCCTGGGTTGTAAGGATGGCCCTCTTCCCTCTGCCAGTATTGGGAAAATACAGAAAGTGAAGAGATAAATGGGGCGTGGGTACAGGCTTTCATGCAATTTGCCTATGATACTGTGTGCCAGGGTATTAAATGTACCTTGCATTCTGCCCTTAAACAGAAAGCAGAACTGGGGAAGATAAAATACTTTTTGCCAAGAGTCCTATTGTTGAAATACCTGTTCATTTTGCCTTCCCCTAAGAAGATGACAAGTACCCCAGTATTGGGGCTTCCCTCTGCCATTAGCTCTTATTGTTTTATTGTAGTAAACCAGGAACATCAATTACTGTGCAGACATGGTCCAGACATGGTGTTTTGTATGTAGTACTTGTCTCTCTTATTTTCTGAGAACCTGTAGATAATGTTCTAAAATTGAAATATATCTAACATATATTTTTAGAGATTTTTTTTAATCTGGACCATTTTTAAAGTCTTCATTGAATTTGTTACAATATTGTTTTTGTTGTTTATGTTCTGGTTTCTTGACCATGAGGCACATGGGAACTTAAACCCATACCCCTGCATTGGAAGGCAAAGTCCTCACCATTGGATCTCCAGGGAAGTCCCTGAAATTTATTTTAATGCTTATTAATACTTACAGGTAACTTAGCCTCTTCTGGTTTAAAACAGGGTCTCCAGGTGACTGTGAAGTAGAATTCCAGATCCCTCCCCCTACCATCTCTTTCTCTTTTGCTTGCCCTAATCCTCAGAGTCTGGGTCCATAGGAGCTGGTGTGTTTTCAAAGCACCAGGAAAGCGGTGGTGTCTCATCTTCACCAGCTTTTTGGTTAGACTTCTCATCCTCACATCAGCCCTTAGTTCAAGTGGCCCCTGCTACAGTATTCCCCCAAACCACCCTACAGACGCCCTGGGTCTTCATCCTGGAGTTCNAAGAATTGATGCTTTTGAACTGTGGTGTTGGAGAAGACTCTTGAGAGTCCCTTGGACTGCAAGGAGATCCAACCAGTCCATTCTGAAGGAGATCAACCCTGGGATTTCTTTGGAAGGACTGATGCTAAAGCTGAAACTCCAGTACTTTGGCCACCTCATGTGAAGAGTTGCCTCATTGGGAAAGACTTTGATGTT
The DNA here is from genome assembly GCA_006410875.1 of Neotragus pygmaeus. Classification (NCBI taxonomy): domain Eukaryota; kingdom Metazoa; phylum Chordata; class Mammalia; order Artiodactyla; family Bovidae; genus Neotragus; species Neotragus pygmaeus. Next base: position 8,908 of record SJYV01020513.1, read on the forward strand.
GGGAGGGACTGGGGGCAGGAGAAGAAGAGGATGATAGAGGATAAGATGGCTGGATGGCATCACTGACTCGATGGACGTGAATCTGAGTGAACTCCGGGAGTTGGTGATGGACAGGGAGGCCTGGCATGCTGCAATTCATGGGGTCGCAAAGAGTCGGACACGACTGAGCAACTGAACTGAACTGAACTGAACCAGCACCTTGGGACTTAGAATTTCAATGTATAAACTTTAGAGGACAGAAACATTCAAACTATAGCAACTACTATAGCAATTAAAATCAAAATTTTCCAACGTCCTTTCTACAATAAAAGTGACTTTACTATCCTGCTTATGAAGAATAATATTCAATATTTTGACCTCCCAGCTCCCTGAACTATTTTCTTCTGCACTCCCTCGGTAAAACTGGGTATTTTATGCTCTAGACATGGTTGTTACTAATGAACCATGAATCTTTTGATGTTACCATTTTTCTCTTTCCCTTGTCTCCCTATAACTCACTTCTTTCTGTTCAACCAAGATATACTGTCTACCTATAACTATTCACTTGGAACATTCTTGATTCCTTTTTCCCTCCTTCCTTCACTCGATGTTTTTAATAAATTTGAACATTACTTAGATTATATTTTGTTCCTATTCTACTTTTGGCCTAACATGGTTAAATATGGGTGGAACACAAAGTATTAGTTTAAACTAAAGATCACAATATGAAGGTGAGCCATTTATACTGTCTAGGTATTCTTGTTAATTTACTCTCCCATTCTGAAATGACTGTTCCATAATTTTCTTCTCTGTTGAACCTGATATCAATAATTTCCAACATTTTTAATTTGTTCATATACCTTTAAAAACTTTTACTTAAACAGATAACCATGATGGCTTGGTCCCTCACCTAGAGCCAGACATCTTGGAGTATGAAGTCAAGTGGGCCTTAGGAAGTATTGTTATGAAAAAAGCTAGTGGAGGAGAAGAAATTCCAACTGAGCTATTTAAAATCCTAAGTGATTATACTATTAAAGTGCTCCACTCAATATGCCAGCAAATTTGGAAAATTCACAGTGGCCACAGGATTAGAAAAAGTGAGGTGTCATTCCAATTCCAAAGAAGAACAATGTCAAACAGTGTTCAAACTACCATGTAATTGCACTCATTTCACATACTAGCAAGGTAATACTTACATTCCTTCAAGTCAGGCTTCAACAGTACAGGAACCAATAACTTCCAGATGTACAAGCTAGATTTAGAAAAGGCAGAAGAGCCAGAGATAAAATTGCCAACATCTGTTTGATCATAGAAAAAGCAAAGAGAATTCAAAAAAAAAAAAAATCTGCTTCACTGACTATGCTAAATCCTTTGACTTTGTGGATAACAATAAACTGTGAAAAATTATAAAAGAGGTGGGAATACCAGATCATCTTACCTGCCTCCTGAGAAACCTGGACAAGAAGCAATAGTTAGAACCAGACATGGAACAATGGACAGGTTTAAAATTGGGAAAAGGGCATGTCAAGGCTGTATACTGTCACTCTGCTTATTTGCAGAGTACCTCATGCAAAATGTGGGGCTAGATGAATCACAAGATGGAATCAAGTTTGCCTGGGAAATATCAACAATGTCAGATATGCAGATGATACCACTCTAATGGCAGAAAGTAAAGAGAGGAGGAACTAAAGAGCCTCTTGATGCAGGTAAAAGAGGAGAGTGAAAAGGCTGGCTAAAACTCAACATTCAAAGAACTAAGATCATGACATCCAGTCCCATCATTTCATGGCAAATATATGGGGGAAAGTGGAAAAAGTGACAGATTTTATTTTCCTGGGCTTCAAAATCACTGTGGACAGTATCTGAAGCTATGAAATTAAAAGACACTTGCTCCTGGAGGAAAAGCTATGATGAACCTAGACAGTGTACTAAAAAGCAGAAATAGCATTTTGCTGACAAACATCTGGATAGTCAAAGCTATGTTTTTTCTGGTAGTCATGTAGAGATGGGAGAGTTGGACTATAAAGAAGGCTGAGTGCTGAAGAACTGATGCTTTCAAACTGTGGTTCTGGAGAAGACTCTTGAGAATCAAATCAGTCAATCCTAAAGGAAATCAACTCTGAATATTCATTGGAATGACTGATGCTGAAGCTGAAGCTCCAATAATTTGGCCACCTGCTGTGAAGAGCCAACTCATTGGAAAAGATCCTGATGTTGGGAAAGACTGAAGCAAGAGGAAAAGGTTGGGGAGACAGAGGATGAAATGGTTGGAGGCCATCACTAACTCAATGGATATGAGTTTAAGCAAACTCCAGGAGATAGGGAAGCCCGGTGTGCTATAGATCATGGGGTTGCAGAGTCAGACAAGACTTAGTGAATGAAGAACAACAAATAAAAATACAGTCTAAAATACATTAATTTTAACCTACCTATAACTTTATTCATATATTTTGCATTCCCTCTTATTAGATAGGTGAATTTTCTGCTTTATCCTAAAACTAATCTCTCCAACTCTGTACTAGTTATCCTCTCTCTCTCATTCAAGTTTCTATATTACTGCAATTATCTTATCCCTATCATAAATCACTCAATGTTTATTCTCTATTGCCATTCCTACCTGGAACTTTTGAAGTTCTTTTCCTACTCCTTCATAAATTTTTCTCCAAGGTCCTTGCTGCTTCACTCCCCCAGTATTCTACTCAAATGCCGTATCTTCACAAAAGCAATCTCTGTAATACCACAAGGTCACATTGTTCATTAGTCCTTTGTCTTATTTTATTTTCCTTTATGAAATATATTACTGCATATATGTAAGTAAGTCTATGTGCACATGTACATGTGTGGATGTGAGTGTGAATGTGTGTGTGTGTATGTGCTTCCTTCTTATCTATAGCCAACACTGGATTATAAACTCCATGAAAGATTTTTTTCTCTGTTCACAATTTTATCCCTGGAACTAAAATAGTACTCAGAACACAAGTGGGTGCTTAGTAAATATTTGCTGAATGAATAAACAAATCTCAACATCATTATTCTATATTCATTCTCAAGTAATAAAATAGGGTTGAAGAATAATCCAAACAAATTTGGCTAAACCTTTGAAGTTATTATTTCTATCTGAAACCATAAATAGCTGTTATTTTTTTCTATGAATTTAAATGAGAACCTCAAAATGCTGGGATTTCACAGTTTCTTAAATAATAGACTGTCTGTTCTTTCTGTTTGTTACCTAACTACATAAAGAGTTATAAGCAAGCAGAGAAAATGATTCAGCTAAGATATTTACACTGCATTAGTTATTTATGTACATGATGTATTGTTAAAATAATGTTATGTGCTTTTGAAATCACCATCATCATGCTTACCTATATTAAAACACCTTTACAGAATTAGAATTAATAATTTATATGAAACAAATTCAGGAAAAATTGAAAGTAGGAGCACTGTATTTTTTCACAATTCTCTGATAACAGGGTTAATATACTTTGCACATTTACTACTTTTATTAACTTAAAAAGGTGAAATGATTATGCTCTTTTTACCTGCAAGCATGAGTATATTCTTAAACAATTGAGACTGCAGATGGTTTTATCAAGGGTACAAACTCCCTATCCTTGGCTAAACTAGTGTAAATACACCCAAGTTTTCACACTGGTGATCCTGCTGACTATTTGCTAATGAGGGAATGGCAACCCACTCCAGTACTCTTGCCTGGCAAATTCCATGGACAGAAGAGCCTGATGGGCTACACTCCATGGGGTTGCAAAGAATGGGGCATGACTGGGACACAGCTTTCTTTTATATTATCCCTTTGACTCTTCTAATATTTTCCCTGCTTTCTCTCCAACTATTTCCATAAGTTCCACTATTTTTTTCTTTTTTCAGCTGAGAAATATATATTTTTTTCCCCTCAGTGTCCTTTCCCCCACTTATTTGTCTGTCCTGCTCTTATAATAAACATTCACTTTAGTTACCCTTGGCAATCTATACAACTATCATAAATTTACTTATACCAACAGAGGTCCGTCTAGCCAAGGCTATAGTTTTTCCAATAGTCATGTATGGATGTGAGAGTTGGACTGTCAAGAAAGCTGAACACCAAACAATTGATGCTTTTGAACCGTGGTGTTGGAGAAGACTCTTGAGAGTCCCTTGGACTGCAAGGAGATCCAACCAGTCCATCCTAAAGGACATCAGTCCTGGGTGTTCATTGGAAGGCCTGATGCTGAAGCTGGAACTCCAGTACTTTGACCACCTCATGTGAAGAGTTGACTCGGAAAAGACTCTGATGCTGGGAGGGACTGGGGACAGGAGGAGAAGGGGACGACAGAGGATGAGATGGCTGGACGGTATCACCAACTCAATGGACGTGAGTTTGGGTGAACTCTGGGAGTTGGTGATGGACAGGGAGGCCTGGTGTGCTGTGATTAATGGGGTCGCAAAGAGTCAGACACGACTGAGCTACTGAACTGAACTGAACTGATAGAGCAGCCCACATATCAATAGTAAATTCCATCTTATCCAAATATGATTCAGCATGTTCACTAAATTGCCTTATAGTGTTTAGAAAAATCATTGAATCTAAAATTAAACCTATTCTCTTCTCTCTAAAATCATCTTCTCTTCCTGTCATTGCATTATCTGTAAATTCCATCAACAGGCATCCACTCCACCCTTTCTTTGTTTTAACTTCCCATACACAATAGTAATAATTTGAGCCTTTCATCCAATAAGTGTGTCATTAATTCAATCTGTGGTAAAGAATTTTAATGTGTCACATCAGTTCTGTTTATCTTCCATTTAACTTTCTTTAATTTACATAAAATCTCTTACACTTAACTTTCCCAATGCCCATTAAAGATACTTCAGGGAGTCTTTCTAATAGTCTTAATATACATGCTTTGTTAATTGCATACCTGGAAAATATCATCTCCTAGTTTGTAGCTTATATTTTCATTNCACAGGCAACACCATAGCCTTGACTAGACGGACCTTAGTCGGCAAAGTAATGTCTCTGCTTTTTTTCTAATAGTCTTAATATACATGCTTTGTTAATTGCATACCTGGAAAATATCATCTCCTAGTTTGTAGCTTATATTTTCATTTTTACATTTTACTTATTTTAAGTGATTTGGTAAACAGAATTTCTCATCCTTCATGCAATCAATTTATTAATTTTCATTATTAATGCTTCTGTTATGTATTTATAAAATATATTGTCACATCAAAGTATAAATTACTCATGAACATTATTCAAATATATAACCTACAAATAATTCATATCAAGATTATCAGACTCTTATCATACTAATAGAACAATGGACCAAAACATGAACTCTCATCACAAGAAAGAGAAAAAAAGCACTAAGAATAAGTATTATACCTTCGTATTTTCATAATAAGGACAATGTATCTACAACAATAAATCATTTTATATCCATTACATTTGTCAAAATTCAATAATCTGAAAATACTCAATGTTACAATGTGAATCAATGAGAACTCTTCCTATAAACATTATGGAAAGCAATGTGTCATTGTCATTGTACCATTGAAATATTTCCTGTCACATGACTCAAAAGTTTCTACTTACAGACACCTAGAGACATAACTGTACATGCATGCATTATAATCTTTGTGAATGTGCTTTTGTCAACACAATTTGTAACTAAAAAATGAAAATGAAACAAAGTATAACTGACATGAGAATAAACAAATATGTGGTAGTATATTCACCCAGCAAACCATGTATAGTAATGATTTTATAAGCTAACACCATGTAAAATTACAAATAAGTTGAGTAGGATAATAAGTTCCAAAAATCCGATGTATAATATTCTACTTATAGTCAATAATAATGTGTTGCATACTTAAAAACCTGTTAGGAGGGTAGATTTCCAGTATTCTTATCACAATAAAATAAAATTAGATAGATAGATAGAACTTTCCAATATAAGGTTGAATCAGTTCAGTTCAGTTCAGTCCAGTCGCTCAGCCATGTCCGACTCTTTGTGACCCCATGAATTGCAGCATGCCAGGCCTTCCTGTCCATCACCAACTCCTGGAGTNACAAGCCTTCAGCTCCGAGAAGCTAAGCTAACCTCAAACAGGATAAACCCAAAGAAATCCATGCTAAAGCACATCATAATTAAATCATTGAAAACTAAAGACAAAAAAGTTGAAATTGGCTAAAGATGAACAGCACATTACCTACAGGGAACACCAATTTGAATGACAATATATTTCTTACCTGAAACCATAAAGACCAGAAGGAAGTGGCAAATTATTTTTCAAGTCCTTAAAGAAAAGACCTGTCAACTGTGGATACTTGGCTAAAGTATTTTTTAGGAATGATGGGAGAGATGAAAACATTCCCAGACCATGGAGGAACTTTGCATTAGCATACCTCCTATTAAAGACTGGCTAAATCAAGTTCTTCAAACAGAAGCAAAGTGATACAAGGCCTATTGGAACATCAGGAAGGGAAAAGGAACAACAGAAAGAGCAGGAATTTGGGCCTTTCTTTTCCCAGGAGATTTCTAAATCATATTTGGTGATTGAACCCAAAATGATAAATGGTAAAATGTTGATACCAGTAGATTTTTATGTCACCTATGAATATTGTGATATCCAGAACAACTAAAATTAAATGGTGATTAAAGAAATCTATTTTGTAAGTTCCGAGCTCCTGAAAAAGAATTCTCCAGACACAGTCAACTTTTACTGGAAAAATTTAGCAGACATGTAAAGAGGCGTTGACACCAATTTTATACAATCTCCCCTAGAAGAAGGAAGACTTTATCTGCTTTCCCCCAAAAGCGGGAACTCTTGCTCTGTGAAAACCATGTAAAGGAGATCCTGGATATTGCACTTACTAGCAAATGACTTGACCTCTTTCTCATTCCATTTCCTCATGTATTGAGGGGAGAAATAATGCCCACTTCTTGGTACAACTGAGAAGAATCGGTGAAGGAGATCCTGAGTATATAAAGGACCCGGTACTATTCCTTCCAGAGAACAGATGCTCAGGGACCAAACAGAAAAACCAAAGAGCGCCCATAAAAGAGGCCTCCATGGTGGCCTAATGTGGTGCTGAGAAACCCTGCTGGAAGGAGCTCTGCTTCCCTGCCATTCGAAACCTTCCTGGGGTCCTGTCGCTGCACAGTGCTTGGATCCCTGTGTTCTCCTGGCCTCCTACCTTGGTATTTCTGAACCNTGGTGGCCTAATGTGGTGCTGAGAAACCCTGCTGGAAGGAGCTCTGCTTCCCTGCCATTCGAAACCTTCCTGGGGTCCTGTCGCTGCACAGTGCTTGGATCCCTGTGTTCTCCTGGCCTCCTACCTTGGTATTTCTGAACCAGAGTATAATTAGCAATTGCTATATTGAGTACACCTATTTTTTTTACATACTGCCCCATTTTCTATGTTTATTGATGTTTATAGAGTATACACTTTTTTTAAGATGCAAAATCTCCCCCAAAGTCCCAGATTTATTTATTTGTATGAGAATCCATGGCGTATACTGAGAAAGTTGAAATTTTACTTTATTATATACCATCTCAGTCCAGAAAGAAATGGCTACAATATGTATACTAAAAAATAGGACTTCATAACCAAAGACAAGTAAAAGATGTATATACAATACAGTATGCTATGTACAAGCAGCATTTGTGTAAAAAGGTAAAATTAACTTGTTAAAAATTNTATACCATCTCAGTCCAGAAAGAAATGGCTACAATATGTATACTAAAAAATAGGACTTCATAACCAAAGACAAGTAAAAGATGTATATACAATACAGTATGCTATGTACAAGCAGCATTTGTGTAAAAAGGTAAAATTAACTTGTTAAAAATTTTAAATTATCTGCAATTGCATTTTTAAACAGATACTGTCTTCATTTACTGATAAAGAACTTTTGGCATATGCAAAAGCTGGAGCAGTAGCTGAAGAGGTCTTAGCGGCTATTAGAACTGTGATTGCATTTGGAGGACAAAAGAAAGAACTTGAAAGGTTTGAGTCTCCTTTTTTAAGTTGGTAGAGACGTTAAATTCTGTTATCTTAGATGCCCTTCAGGTTGAAGGTGATGATTATAAGGGTATTTGCTGATGATTATGTTTCCTTAAATAGCTTCTTGGATATATTACAGCATAGTTAATATTCTGGAAAAGTTGTGATTACGGTTGTAATTCTTATATCTGCTAATTCAAAGTGTTTTCTAGAGTCTCCTAGGTGGGTAGTGAGATAAAATAGTTTCTTAAGGCTGAAACATAATTAATAACTGTGATGATAATTTTTCTCCATTAAGTTAATTCTTGATTCTTTAAGAATGAATATTTTTGTGGTAGATGGATGGGGNTGTCTTTCTGGGAATCCAAATACACATTTGTTAGGTTATTAAGATTCATTCTGCAGTCCATGAGCCCTCTAATTTTTGTGTTTTTCATTTGTTTAACAATTATTTCTCTTTTTCAGTTTTGGCAGTATATATTGACCTATCTTTATTTTTTTACTTTAGCCACACTGTGCAGCTTGTGGGATCTTATTAATAGTTTCCCAACGAGGGGTTGAGAGCTCAGAGTCTTAACCACTGGACCACCAGGGAATTCCCCTATGGAGCTACCTTTAAATTCAGTGATTCTCTCCTTGGCTCTTAGAGGTCTACTGGTGAATACATCAAAGTTACTCTTCTCTGTTAATGCACCACTTTTTTTTAACATTTCAATTTCACTCTTCCTTAAGGGTTCCAACTCTGCTTGAAATCCAACATCAGTTCATACAGAGCTTTTAACATATTAATCATAGTTTTAAATTTTCTCTCAGATATTTCCAAAATTTGGGTTACACGTGGCTTTGTTCTGTTGATTGTTTGATCTCTTTGAACAGCATTTTCATCTTCTGGGTGTGTATGTACATTTTTGCTTCTTAATTTTTAGCTGAGAAGAAGACACCAGGTGGAGGGTACTTGAGACAAAGGTAAACAGTGTTATTCTTGAAAACTGTTATTACTTTTCTTCTGTTAAGCCATCAGTATGCGAGAGTCTAACTGTGTTTCTGTTTTATTGTGGGTGTGGTTAGTTTCATTTCCATGCTTCTGATTAAAATCTTTTCAGTGTTTCCTTATGCTCAGGTTGAAGACTTGTTTTCCAGTAAGTTTTACACCTTCCTATATATCTTTTTCTTAGAAGGGGTCTCTTTTCACTCTCTAGCCTCTCCCCCAGTGTTAGTTTCTCGCTCTTTACTCTGTGGTTGCTAGCTTGGTAAGGTAATGGGAGGGGGTGTCCTTTGTTATTTTGTAGAGTCTCAGTCTTAAACAGCCACTGGGTCTCAGCAGTCAATCCTTTCCCTTCTCCAGTGATGGAATACCTCCTATATGCCTGGGCTCAGTATGGTTTCCTGTTCTCCCTTAGTACTAGGGGCTACATTCCTTTTTTTTTCCATTGTGAGTTTTCCCTTGCTCTGCATGTGTCAGTTTGCTGCTCTCCAACACTTTCTTAAGTCTTTAGTTTCAAAGAGGAAAAGTACTAGGTAGGGCTTTGTGCATTTTCTATGACGGCTGCTGCACACCTCTTGCATGGAATATACTATGTACATCTCTATAAAATTCAGAAATGGAAGCTTTTTCTTGTGTCTTGTTTTACCTTCAGTCTTTCTTATAAGCAATTTCTAAATGACTGTGGAAAAGAAGCTATAATTAGATGCACACTCCTCTTGAGTCTGTGGCAACGAAGGCATAAAAACTCGTTCTAATGATACGCTCTGCTGCTGCTAAGTCGCTTCAGTCATGTCTGACTCTGTGCGACCCCATAGACGGCAGCCCACTAGGCTCCTCCATCCCTGGGATTCTTCAGGCAAGAACACTGGAGTGGGTTGCCATTTCCTTCTCCAATGCACAAAACTGAAACGTGAAAGTGAAGTCACTCAGTCACGCCCAACTCTTAGTGACCCCATATACTGCAGCCCACCAGGCTCCTCCATCCATGGGATGATACACTCAGCCTTTAGCAATTTGTTGACAAATTTAGTTGAATTTCACTACTTATATGGCAGTCCTATCTTCCTCTTGCTCTTTGTCTTACTTCCACTCTTGCTTTGAAAGCACTTGTCCTTTCTTAGATTTCAGGCTGACTGGCCTGTGACCTGAGGCCATTGATGGATTAAAGAAAAGTTATGATTTCATAGATATTTTTCTCTTATTGTCAGTGTGGGGTGATGCTCATTCCAACTTTTTCCTTACTAAATAGACGTTGAAAGTCTTTTGTGTGTGCATGTAATAAAATTACTAGTATTGAGTATTGTTAACTATATGTAAATGAAAGATACATTATAAATAAAAAAGATGCATAGCTAATTCTAGTCAGGACAGTTATATTATTATTCTAACATTAAAAGATAAAAAGAGTTGAAGAATTAGTTAGCAAGTGCAAAATGGATTTTCAAAAATAACAGTCTTAATTAAAAGGAAGAATAAAACAAAATGTGAGTAAATTTGCCAAAGGTGTTAGTAAAGTAAACTCACAGCTTTTTTGTTTTTCAATTTACAGGCCCTCTATATTATTTAGGAAAAAAATCAGTATGTATGATTTAATTGTTGTGAATCAAACAGCATATTTGCACATAATGCAATAGAAGTCAAACAACAGCATCATGCAAGTAAAATAAAAAGATCTGATGCTTGTTATTGGTATTGTTACTCCTCTTAGAATTATTACCATTATATGTCTTTGTGATAATCATTTGTTGTTGCTGTTTTTCAGTCACTAAGTCTTGGCTGACTCTTTGTGACTCCATGGACTGCAGCAGTGCCAGGCTTCCCTGTCCTTTACTATCTGTGAGTTTGCAAAAACTCATGCCCATTGAGTTGGTGATGCCATCCAACCATCTCATTTTCTGCCTTCCCCTTCTCCTGTCCTCGATCTTTTCCATCATCAGGATATTTTCCAATGAGCTGGCTCTTCACATCAGGTGGCTGAAGTATTGGAGCTTCAACATCCGTCCTTCTAATGAAGGACGGACTTTAGGATGGACTGGTTGGATCTCTGTGCTGTCCAAGGGACTCTCAAGAGTCTTCTCTTGAATCACAGTTTAAAAGCATCAATTCTTTGGTGCTCAGCATTCTTTAAGGTTCAACTCATATCTGTACATGACTACTTGAAAAACAATAGCTTTGACTATATGGATCTTTGTTGGCAAAGTGATGTCTCTGCTTTTTAATATACTTTCTAGGTTTGTCACAGATATCCTTTCAATAAGCAAGCACTTATTATTTCTGGGTAAATGCTACAAACTTAGTGGCCTAAAGCAATTCTCATTTATCGTCTATAGTTTCTGTGAATCATGAATCTGGATACATATATTATTGGTTGGTTTAGGGTCTCACAAAGGTATAGTCAAAGTGATAATCGGTCTGCAGTACCATTTGAGGCTCAGAGTCTTCTTCTAAGCATATTGGTTGTTGACAGAATTAAGTTCCTTGTGCTTATAGGACTGAGATCTTCCCTCTCTTTCCTGGCTATCAATCAAGGGCTGTTATCAGCTCCTATCAGCTACCTCTAACTCTGAGGTGGCCTTCTGCATGACAAAGAACTTTGTTACTTCAAGGCTAGCAATAAAGTTTCTCTCCCTTTATTTCTTTAATCTCTTTTAAGGGTTCTTGTTAGGACAGGCTCACTCAGGTTAATCTTCTCTAATTCACTCAAAGTCAATTGAGCAATCATAGTAGTCATATTTCATCATATCCACAAATCACACTCAGATATCCAGATGGAGGAATTATGCAGGGCTCATACATGCAGTGGGTCGGAATTTTGAAGGCTATCTTAAAATGCTTTCCATCATAGCAATCTTATTTTCTAAATGGGATAACAATTATATAGAAGTCAAAGCATGATTTATAATATATTACTTTTATTATGTAAGACTTTTGCTGGTATGACGTTTATGATTGTTCAAATATTTCTTGCCTGTCTCTGGGAGAGGATAATGGAATATGAGCTGATGTGACATGTATCTGTTCTGAGCAGAATCTGTAAGAGCAGCATGTAGTTTACCATGGTTCTTTTCCAGATTCAGCATCACTAGAGATATTACCTCTTATCATTTTATAATCCAACCATATTTTCAGGGAGTAAAAATGTGTCATATATCATTTCTGTATGTTTATTTAATTGTATAAGAATATCATAGTTTATTCAACAGCTTTTAATGTTTGAATATTTTTCCTTAGACTATAATACTACCCGAAATGTAATTTGAGTTAAATTGCATTATACTTTAGACTTTTTGTCACATTGCCAGTGGTTCTTGCAGGGATTATCACACTAATTACTGCCTTAAAAAATAATGCCACTGTCTGTATCAGTTGACCACTGCCAGGTCATGGGCCTTATGTAGCATAAGTACATTGGTACAACTTATTTTCTCCTATTCCAAATCCTCTGTCAGGCTGAGTTTGCATTGTATTAATATTGCTAGATTTTACATCTAGTTCAATAATTGTTAAGTATTTTAGTCAATTGCATTTTAAGGCTGTTTTATAATTATCTTTACAATTTATATTTCTTTGCATAAATGTTTGAAGTTCTCTGCATGTATTCTCTAATAACATTATTATTTATTCTACATCTTAGAATATGTTGATTAATCAATCATTGTTGTATAGTCTTCATCTGAAATATTTGTTCAAGAATCACTAAATAGATGCCTTTTCTTTCTGAGTGTTTGTTTATATGGTGATAACTTTCTATGCACTCACAAATAAGTAATATTTTGGGGGCATATTATTTGGTACATTGCTTAGTATAATGATTTGAACATAAAGTAGACAACATTCCTTTATATCTTGATTTTGGAAATGTCATGAAGAACTTTTTTATTTTGTTCCTTCTGTGGAAAGTAGTTCATATTTGCTTTCTGATTGTAGGTAAGATGTTCTCTTTCATTTTCATACTGTAAAAAAACCCCACAATTTTCAGACAATATGTAATAAGCATTGTATTATATAGTCCCATACTCATTCTACCTACTCTCATGTTGTAACACCTATGCCATCTGTAGGGTTCTCTTAGTTGTAAGAGAAGACATAGATAAATCCATACTGACCATGATAACCCCTGAGTTTAACTATTCATTGCAATATAGTCACTTGACTTATATAATTGGTTCAATAATACACATGAGATTTTTTCAGAATTTTTTTCCCTCCCCTTTAGGACTTATTGATAAACTAACTGATATCAGTTTAAGTATGTTTGTATTCCTGGTTTTGATGTTTTGAAAAACAAATATCCTGAAGGCCCCAAATGACCAAATATCAAGACAGCTTTAAATCCATATCTGAATCTTAAGAAATTAAAACTACTCTCTAGAAACAAAAACCTAGGGGAAAAGTGTATGAATTTATACTGTATTTATAGTTTTGATCTTGAAATTACTCTTTATAATTTTTAACTGTTAACCTAAAAATTGGGATTCAACATCCTTATGACACACATGGGTCTGAAATTCTTCAGCCAAAGCAACATAAAATAGGGCCCCAGTCCAGTGGTATGCCTGGAACTCAAAAGCAACCTGGCTCTGGAGAGACAGAGACAGAGAGACAGAGACTAATCTTATCTTTCCACAGATCTCTGGAAAGATAAGGTTAGTTCATAATCCTAAACTACAAAACAGGCAAGAAAACACATCTACAGTAAGAGAAAAACAGGAAACATAACAAGCAAGAGTATTAGATTTTCTGATCTTCCCATACTGCAATTATCAAACAGAGATAAAGCAATAAATATATTTAGCTTGGTTAACACCTTGTTGACTATAGAGAATATGACTCTATTTGACAAGTGCCCTACAGGACTACCAGGTTAAAATTTTTACTTTAGAAAATAGTTCATGTATGAAAATAGCAAGTTGTGAGACTTCTTTGTTTAGCTATGAATTAAAAGCTTCATAACTAAGTTCTCAACTCTTATTTTCTTGCACTGCATTTATAGATATACTAGGTGAAATATAGTTGCACCTGGAATACTGAATTCTAAGTATCAGTGAAAATAATTTATGTAATTATCACCACAATACACAACTCAAACTGGCTACCTTAAGGTGGTCAAACAACTCATTTTGAACTGGAAAGTCCAAGTTTAGGCAAACATTTAATAGTAGCAACACTACGACTTTTAAAACTTCCTTAATTTTGAGTGATATATCTTATGGTCTCCATTTTAAAATTAAAACAGGAATACAGTCTCCCATTCAGTTGAAAAAGCCCCATAATGTGAGCTTCAGAGAGTGATATGCTAGAACCAGCTCTTATCAGCTACTGAAAACCATATGTTTTCATCTGTTTCCAACTCCATGTTCAGGGACATCAAGTTGATATCTTAAAAACAGCAATGAGAGTATTTACACTCAGGACAAAGTAAAAAATTACAATTTAAGGCTCTTTACTTTCCCCACCCTGACCGACCACTGGCTTTAGGAATGGTTCTATGTTTGTTGGCTGTTTTTGTTTTTTTTTTTTTGTGGTTGTTGTTGTTATTCTGCAGTGTTGCTGCATTTTTTGTTTTCTTTTGTTCTCTTCAGTTCAATTCAGTTCAGTCGCTCAGTCACGTCTGAGTCTTTGTGACCCCATGAATTGCAGCATGCCAGGCCTCCCTGTCCATCACCAACTCCAGGAGTTTACCCAAATTCATGTCCATCGAGTCAGTGATGCCATCCAACCATCTCATCCTATGTTGTCCCATTCTCTTCCTGCCCTCAATCTTTCCCAGCATCAGGGTCTTTTCCAATGAGTTAACTTTTTGCATGAGGTGGCCAAAGTGTTGGAGTTTCAGCTTTAGTATCAGTCCTTCCAATGAATACCCAGGACTGATTTCATTTAGGATGGACTGGTTGGATCTCCTTGCAGTCCAAGGGACTCTCAAGAGTCTTCTCCAACACCACAGTTCAAAAGCATCAATTCTTTGGCACTCAGCTTTCTTCACAGTCCAATTCTCACATCCATAGATGACCACTGGAAAAACCATAGCCTTGACTAGACAGACCCTTGTTGGCAAAGTCAAGTCTCTGCTTTTAAATATGCTATCTAGATTGGTCATAGCTTTCCTTCCAAGGAGTAAGCGTCTTTTAATTTCATAGCTACAGTCATCATCTGCAGTGATTTTGGAGCTCCCCAAAATAAAGTCTGACACTGTTTTCCCATCTATTTCCCATAAAGTGATGGGACCAGATGTCATGATCTTTGTTTTCTGAATGTTACTTTCATCAAGAGGCTTTTTAGTTCCTCTTCACTTTCTGCCATAAGGATGGTGTCATCTGCATAGATGTTTTCAAAGTTTTAGCTTCATTTTCATACTGTCCGTCTTCATGGTGCAAAATGGCTGCAGCTATTTCAGGCCTATGTTTCTTTTAATAAGCTATCCAGAGAAGATTCAGGGGATTCTGACTGTATAACTGTCTGAAACAAAAGAAGTGTTTTGAATCTTCCTAAGCATATCTTCATCATTTACAGCTTCTAATGGTGAGCTTGCTCATTTGATATCTATATCATGCTGTTTATCTGCTAACAATACTTTTCTTTCCCTGATGCCTATTTTCTGTGTCCTGAAATGTCTTATACGGTATCTTTAATATCCCTAAATAAGCATAGAGAAAATCCTCAAGCAGCTATTGCTCACACAGATACCAGCTAAGGCTTGTCATGACAGTTTCTTCTTCCTGATGAAAACTTCCATCTTTACAACTGACTCTGTGAGAATTTTTTCTTAATTTGTTATCAACAATAAGGGTTATGATGAAGAAGAGGGTCAAAAGCCAGAGGAGAGTCCCTACTTAATGAATGTGAGCCAGTGACATAATTACTAGAATACTCATTGTATTTCCTCAAATACACTGACTGAGCATCTTTAGACAAGATAATATGGACAGATGTGTCACCTTTTGGTAACATCTAGAATGCAAAGTTATTTAGCTTCCAAGATTTTTAGCTTTGGATCTTTGAAATTTTTAGACAATCATTTTTTAACAATAATACATTCAGCAGTTTCTTACACACCACAAATACAGTTCTGTCAAACTTCACAGATTCAATTACCCACAGATGGTAACTACCAAATGTTTTCTGTGTTTAACCCACATTCTTTTAACTCTTCTTGCCTTGCCCCCAAAATTTCCCTGATACAGCTTCATGTCCACATCTGTGGGTTTTGACAATACAAAAGCATATCTCTACTATTGCACACTGGTTTTAAAAGAAATCCCAGAGCCTTGCAAGAGTATAAACGTCTGATTTTTTTTTTTTAAGTCTGAATTATTCTCTTCAGGCATGGTTGTATTACCATTTCTGCTCCAATTGTTCCTATTGCTTCCTTGGGTAACTAATGTATTTAGCAGTCTAAACTTGTAGGGATACACACTTGAAACAGTTTTATATTTCTCCAATGACTGCTTTCAACCATGCTCTCCAGAATGTTAACTGCTGACCCCTAGGGCTATTTTAGTCAGATGGCACACATTTTGATTATGTTTAGGGACGAAACTTTAAAATGCCAAATTTATGACCTATTCAAAATAATCCATCTGTCTCCCCCTCCCAACCCCCAGCTCCACTTACAACCTTGGGGACTTGGAGTTATGGAGGGATTTGTCTCCCCTTCTCAATCCTCCTTGCCATGCAATCCCTTTGAGTGTGGGATGGGGGTGTATATAGACTGCCTCAGGAATACCTGTAATTCCTCCTTTCTCAAGGTCTTAATTATAAAAGCAAATGCTACTTCACTTAACTACTGGCTTTTGTTACATCCTTGATTGTTATGCTTGAATTTGTAGCTAACATTAGCTGTCAGTCAATGTCTACTGAGTATCATGTATTCAAATTCTGCTTCTCTCGTGTGCCACCACAGGGTCACATAACAGCACAATTCCCTGAAAAAGAAAATCTAGGTCTAATTCCACCACTTATTCTCCCCTTTCACCAAGCAGGCCATCTTCTTGAATTGGGTAACCAGCAAGACAACTCAATTAGACTACCTTCTGCACTATCTCTACATCCACAGGGCAACTGTACATCTTTGTTGTGATAATAAGAAAGCAGGACATTCCAATGCAAATAAGTCTATCATGTTACCAGTCTTCAATTATCCTTCCAAACTTTCAGATAGGTAAAGAGCAGCTAATCAATGCTGTTGGGTAAGTAGACTTCCAGCTGTGAAATGAAATTTCAGACTTTCATTCCTCAAGCCAACTTTAATCTCTTCAAATGGCTCTTTTTGAGAGTGGCCAGCTTCACCTGACTTGAAATTGTATCTGAAAAGTAAGCTCCTTTTACAGAAACCACAACTTTCCCAACTAGGCCAAAGAAATAGTTTCAAATTGGCTCCCCCAACACCCGCCACCGCAGTGTCCTGGGTATATAGAAGATGGTGATGATGACTTGGGAAGTCAATGGAAAAAACTGTGGTCCTCTCATACCTGATACTTAGCAACTTCTTGGTGACTTTCTCATAGATATGAGATAACTAATGAATTTTCACCTTCAGTTTTGAATCCACATTATCAATTTCAAGACAAAAGGTAAAAGTTTTATATAATTAGTTACAATTATGAATGTCCACAAATTGTAGTTTATATTTCTAGTTTCTGTATGCAGGTCAGGAAGCAACAGTTAGAACTGAACATGGAACAACAGACTGGTTCCAAATAGGAAGAGGAGTACGTCAAGGCTGTATATTGTCACCCTGCTTATTTAACTTCTATGCAGAGTACATCATGAGAAACGCTGGATTGGAAGANCTATTTTTCTTTTCTTGACCCAGTTGTTTTACATAATTTTATTCTCCCTTATTTCAGCATGTCATCTTCTCATCTTTACATTTTTGAAGATAATTTCAATAAAAAGCTCTATGAGAATATATATATTGAATAGAGAAAATATTTACAAGTTCAAAAATTAGGAAGTACAGAAAAAGAGAGTGAAATGACTCCCCCTAACTATTGCTTGAAAGTCACTGAGTCTCTCTTTTTGGAGGTGACACAGGTATATTTTATACACAAAGGGAAAGCTATATAAATATTTTCATAAAATAGCAGCATATCATTACATTTCTTCTTCACTGTCTCATTTAATAATGTATCTTGGAAATCGTTCTTTATCAATATATGAATTGGTTTTAAATTTCTTTTACAATTGCATTATATTCTATTATATAAAATAACAAATTGAATTAACTCCAATTTTACAGACAAGAGAAGGATATGTGCATTTGTTGTCTTATTAGACCCAAATAAAGTAGCCTCTTTTGAGGTTACCAATACAATGCTTGCAATTCTTATGTTTTATAACATTAATAATTTAGCAATGTGATAAAAGTGCTATCAGAACATATGAATTTAATAATATATATGCACACACTTGCCCACACTCTCTATAAACCAACAAACAGAATCATTATTTTTTTAACAACTGTAAATTGACTACATATTTTCCTATCATTGAAAGTCAGTTTTAAAAAAAGATTTTGATAAATAGAAATAAACAGAAATGTATCTTTAGGAAGAGTAATATTATTATATTAGTTTTTTTTCTCAATTTGATGAGTAAATCAATATAATTTCAAATAAAATCACAACTCTAGGGAGCAAGATAAATGTATTATGAAAGTACAAAAGGCAAAATATCCCAAGGTAAAAAACAACAATATATTGGAGGCTTCTGGGGAGTGATGATATAACCTTGGTCTGGATTCTATGTATGTTTATTTATTATTGTGCTTTAAAATCTTTCAGGTGTTTGTTATGGTCGGCTTATGTTTCAGTACTGATTAAAGGTGCTTTTCTCATCTATAGCTGAAAGGAAACTTGTAGTGAATAATTTCTAGACTAATTTCCACTATCTAGCAAAAAATTCATTCAATAAGTTCCTTTAGGACTCATGTTCCAATTTTTCCCTGTACCAAATGTTTTAGCGACTGACCCTTTGAACTGGCCAAACACTTGTCAATCCATAACTCTAAGGAACATTCCTCTGTGAACTCAGGGCTCTTTGTCTTAAAATTTTATCCCTAGAAATTTCAAATCCAAAGCTTATTTTCCCACAACATTTTAAGTCATTGCTCTCTCTGAATTCTGAATGGATATAAAAATAACAACACAAGTTAGGTATGTGGAGAAGGTGATATGCAATAATGCAGTCTAAACTGAAGCAGTGTTCACAGGTTAGAAATATGATAGTCTACATTTTGGCAGCCATATGGCCAACAATGAAAGCATTAACTTCGCATTGTATTGCCTATGGGAAAAAAGTCATCAAACAGTAAAACAACTACCCATTGAATTCTCTTATATGTTTATTTCCAACTGTGAGGACTATCTCTACATAGTCTAAAACATTAAAGATTTCTTTGGATTGACACCATTTGTTTTCTTTTATTAATATTTTAGTGAAAAGCTGTGATAAAAACAATATTAGGTAATTTAACAAAGGATATTCTAAACCAGAGCCTTCATGAAAATTCTAAGGTTACATTTTCTTGTTTCTGCTCCATCTTCCATAAACCATATCATCTACAGCGACTTGTTTTAAATTAAACTTGAATCTCAGTGTTAAGTATTTTAATATCATGAGTTTGTTAGATATACCCTATCTGTTGTTATACTGCAATCATTAATTTCCCTAATTACCTATATTTGATTCTGTCTTCTTTAAAAAACAATCTTATTTTTCTTATATATTACCTTTCCATTAGAGATACATATTTAAAATTTAGAGATTTTAATATTTTACATTCTCATTAACCTAAATGGAGTGAGACTTCTTATTTACATATCTATGTAGATATGTATGTATTTACAACCATGTGTTTCTTCTCCTTCCACTATCTTTTGATCCTTATTTTGCTATAAAAGTTCAAATTCAATATGAGAAAATAAGGAAGTTTTCATGTAAAAGAACCAAAGTCGAAGCACCATGCAAGTTGGGGGAGGTGGGGGAAGTGATTGATTTTTACATTTTAAAGGGCACAGTTTGAAAGAAGAGCATTTGTCTGGATTTTTATAATTATTAAATTCAGTGGTTAAATCTACCTCATTCTCTGCACTACGTAATTAAACAGAGAAAAAATAATTAACAAAAAGTATGTGTGAGTGTGCATTAGGTAGTTATCACTCTAATGTCTTTTTGAAGTAAAATTTAATTTTAAAACTGTGTATTTTGATCTTACTTGAGAAAAAATTCAAAGAAAGAACATATGGCTTTATAAATTAGAGTACTTGACTCTACTTGAAAGGTACTCTCACAATGCATAATGAATTCCAGCAATATCTTAAGCTTGTAGCTATGAATAGGATTGGTAATTTTATGATAAAAAAGGTTAGATGGCAAAATAAAATTAATTTGTTAGCTTTTAAAAAAATCACTTCAAGGTAATTTCAATTGAAATTTACCTCTGAATAATTTCTGGTTAGAATTAAAATATCAGAAAGGAATGAGTAAAAATTAATTGAGGTGGACAAATGAAACTGAAAACACCATTAATTACTTAACTTCTTCACCTCCTTCTAGTCCTAGTTTAAATATAAAAAAATATAATTTTCACAAGGAAGCCTATTTGTACCTCCCTTTTAAGAAATGTAAATGGCTCTACAGTTTTCTGTGTGTGTGCTTTTTTAGAATTTATTAGTTAGTTTGAATACTATTGATATATATACCCCCTTTTTTTTTATTGTGTCCACCAACTAAAATGTAAACTCCACACATTCAGAAATTTTGGACTATTTCTTTGGATAGATTATTTCAGGCACTTAAAATGTTGCTTAATTTATGGATGGAATTTGGTCAGTATTTGCTGAATAAATGAAAGACTGAAAAGAAAGGAAATGAAGAAAGGGAAAGGAAGGGAGGGAGGGAAGAAGAGAGAGAGAAGAAAGGAAAGGACTGAGAGAAAAGAGGGAGGGCGGATGAGGAAAAACAAAAGAGCATTAAAGGGGATGAAGGTGGGGGGGAGGGAGGGAAGGACATCTCTTGTTCTATTGCAGAGTGTGTGAGTGAGTGAATGAAAGTTGCTCAGTTATGTCTGACTCTTTGTGACCCCATACAGTCCATGGAGTTCTCCAGGCCAGAATAATGGAGTGGGTAACCATTTCTTCTCCAGGGGATCTTCCCAACCCAGGGATTGAACCCAGGTCTCCCACATTGCAGGCAAATTCTTTACCAGCTGAGCCACAAGGGCAGAAAACAAACTCAATTTTGGTAGATTGATCTTTCAGCATAGGCAATATGTCAGTCTGACAGTCTGTCTCAGCATGGTTGTCCAACCCCCAGAGATATGTCCAACTTTAGTCTATTGACAGATTTGAGGCATTTTATTTTATTTATTTATTTATTTATTTTAAGAATTGGAGGAAGGCACCTGAATGGTACATGCTCAGTCTATTTCTAAATTATCTTTTAGGAATCTCAGAGAAACCACATGTGCCAGCAGAGTCAACCAAGGTTAAGCTTCCTACTTTCATTGGCTATCTTCTATTTGTCCTGTCTTCCAAAGTCTATGGGTATAGTTAAATTAAGTATTTTCACAATCTGCTGAGATATCTAACATCAACAGTGCCTTCTGAGAATCTGCAACCATATGTTATCTGCAGGTAATTCATTGACAGGGACCTGATGATGACTTGAGAAAGTGCACACTCCAATACCAGATTAATAGTCCATAATATAAAATTTCTAGCAATCACGGGTAAGTTCTCCAACTATGTCTTGATGTCAGAATAACAAGAAATTCAAAGATTTAAGGAAGGGCCCTACTGTCATCATTTAGTAATCCGAACTGTTCATCTTCGCAACTCACAGGTCCATCATGTCCAGGAACTCACCTGCATCCTCAATTCTCAAGCCTGCTTACAAGAGCACCCTTTGTAATCAGACTGCTTAGTCAGTTCCCTGATTGTTTCCCTTGTTCAAAACTACTGGACATTTTGGGGGTGCATACAATACTGATTGAACTAAGATCTTTGCTAAGTTTCCTAGTTTTTACCTACTGTGAGGATGAAGGATACAATGAACGTGTGGCTTTAAAAAATGCTTCATAGGATAAAAGTGTTTATGAATTTTCAATACTGCTATTATCAAATTTGGAATATGTAATTATTTGCTGAAAGAACTCTCAGTAGTCTAGGATCTGAATTTCCAAAGTGAAGCATGATCTGTTTGCCAGGTCAAACAAGACATCCAGATATATTTGAATTTTACTGAACAGCAAATGACGTTGTATTATGAGGATGTCCCAGTATAAGGCCTGAGGTGCCCTTATACTAAAGATATCATCTGCTATTTATTTTGAATTCAAGTTTAATTCAAGTGTCTTGAATTAAAGAGTGTCTTGTATTTTACCTCCTAAATACTGCATCGACCTTGGGTCTCCTGCTATTTCCACGTCACTTGGATTCACAGATCTTTCTTCCTCTCCTAAGATCCTGAAATGCTCCATGTATGTCCAAGTCACTGTGAGATATACAAGAAATCATCCCTCCATTTGGACACCGGCTGTTACTCAACGTATGAAAAGTTTTCACTTCGAATAATTGAAACTTTGTGCTTGTACAAATCTCCAAAGAGTTAAATTAGAAAGAGTGGCTAGAGTTTGAAATAACAGGTAGGGGAAAATATCAAATAGAAAAAATTATTTTAGTACACAGTTTCTTTTTTCCCTGTATTCATGACTCTTTGCTATCACTTTTTTAAAAAGCATTTTTACTAAGCATGAAAATTTTATACTTATTTTATAATTAATCTGGATAAAATTTAACAATTGTATTATTCAAATTAGAAAAATATCTTTACATAATAAGGTCTCATTAAAAGACTATAAACTACATGTTTTTGATAATTTAAAAAATGTTCACAATATACCAAATAATAAGTTTATGGAGGATGAATCCTTATTTCATCTGTTTTATATTCTTTTAATATATTATAGTTTATTGCACATACTGATTATTTTATTTTAGCTAAATAAATAAATGAATGAATGTTTACATTGCTCAGTCATCCACTGTGAAAATTACCTTTTTTTTTTCAAATCAATCATTAAATATTAATAATATCTTACTGACAGTTGAAATTAATTTTTATACAAATAAACAGTCACACTTGTTGAAAACTGGAAAAATAAAGTGTGATAATGTCTGTTGTCATTCCTACTTAATGTAGATTAAGTGCAACTCCACTTAACCCAGAACATGAATGATTCAGTCCCTTTTCCCTCATTCTGCCCCTAACAGCAAAGATTAGTAGTTGTTTATTACATTTATTAATTTGCTTTGCATTTAATAAATTATAGCAATGTTCTTCATTCAAATTTCTTTATATAAAATACCTAAGTGTCTTTAGAGTATCACAGAGCCTCTTTTCCTAATGTTTAAATGAAGAGGAGCACAGGAACTTATATGGGGGTATGAATGTCTTACATAAATTCAAGAAAAAATTATCCATCATAGCATTAGGCCAGAATATGTTGGTCATTGATGATACAGTGTATGAGCCACAGTCCTTGAGATATAGTGGATGAGCTAAGTATTTGGCTTCCTTGACAGCTGGCTTGATAGGAGAGACATTCTACTGGGGCTAGTTCAGAGACACACAGTGAGACATAGCTAGAGAGTCACACAAGAGATCAGCATTTTGAGAACTTCTTATGCCATATCAAAACTTTGGAAACTTATCCTAAATATACTGGAAAGCTGTTTAATTTTTTAAAAGAGAAAGGCATCAGTCATTTATTCCCCAAAGTCCTTGCCTGGCTATAATTTGAGGACGGGGTTTGATGAGAGCCAGTTCTATAGGAATGAGAACCATTTAACAGTTATTCTAGAAATCTAGGTCACAAACCAGTTTGGTAGCAGTGAAAATGGAAATAACTTGGTGCATTTAAAATAAATATTGGATATAGAAATGATAGGACTTTTCTGTGAATACCTGAAGGCTCAAAACACTCTGGATTCAGCTGTTAGGATTTATAATTCTTTTGCTGTTATCTAGGCAAGAACTTACAGGTTTCCTTTGATGAAAAAAGAAATCTCTTGTTGCCTTGAGAATTTTTAGTCTCATCCTCTAGGACTCAGCATATAATAATTTCCTTTGTGAAACAGTCTCTGGTACCAGAAACTAAGTTAGGTTTCCCTGATGTGCAATTCATATGTATCCTATAATTCTCATAAATCTTTTGGTGGGTACTAACTTGGTCCCTAAAGTTAATGGTAAGTAGATTTTATTTATATAATGAATTGAAATTTTTAAGACTTCACTCCATGCAAATAGCAGAAACTTAACCTAGTTTGGTATAAGGGCTTCCCTTCTCTTTCACTTAAGGCCATACAAGAGTACAGGAGGGGGACAGGCATCTTTACCAATGGTTGTGTATCCATGAATCATCTTCTGAGCTATTTTACTGTGTTTTCCATCTTTAGCCACAAGGTTAATTATGGACCTAATGACAATTAATACTTACAGAATGTTTGCATGAGATAAGTAATGGTACTAAGATGATTTGTTCCCTTAATTTCAAATATTAATCAATGAATCCTCATAACATCCCTATAAGGTTGTTGCTAAAAAGACTCTTGATGAAAGTGAAAGAAAATAATAAAAAACCTGGCTTAAAACTCAACGTTCAAAAAACTAAGATCATGGCATCCAGTCCTATCACTTCATAGCAAACAGATGGAGAAACAATGGAAACAGTGACAGACTTTCTCAAGCAAGAGAAAAGCAATGCAGTTAGTTACTGCAGCCTTGAAATTAGAAGATGCTTGCTTCTTGGAAGAAAAGCTATGACAAACCCAGACATTGTATTAAAAAGCAGAGACATTATTTTGCCAACAAAAGTTCGCGTAGTATAAGCTATGGTTCTTCTAGCAGTCATGTGGATATGAGAGTTGGACCATGAAGAAGGCTAAGCAACCGAAGAATTGATGTTTTCAAATTGTGGTGCTGAAGAAGACTCTTTAGAATCCCTTGGGCAGTAAGGAGATCAGTCAATTCTAAAGGATATCAACACTGAATATTCACTGGAAGGACTGATGCTCAAGTTGAAGCACCTAATGTGAAGAGCCAACTCATTGGAAAAAACCCTGATGCAGAGAAAGACTGAAGGAAGAAGGGAGTGACAGAGGATAAGATGGATGGATGGCGTCACCGACTCAATGGACGTGTTTGAGCAAGATCCGGGAGATAGTGAAGGACAGGGAAACTTGGCGTGCTGCAGTGCATGGCATCACAAATAGTCGGCTACAACTGAGCGACAGAACAACAGCAAGATTGGTACTATTAGTGATTCCATTTTAAAGTGAGAATACTGACACACAAATCTAAAGAAACTTGCTAAAATCTCAATGCTTTTGAGCAGGACAACCAGCTTTGAATCACAGTCTAGAATCAGAATCTGTGATCTCAGCCTCTCCAGTGCAATGTTTCAAATTCCCATTCATGTCTCCTTTCTGCTAATTTAATGCTACCTTAGGTAGCTGGAAATTCATACATTTCCAAGATAATCTGTGAGTTTTCTAAAGCTCATTTTTGCTTCCACTTCTTTTCCTCTCTTTTGCTGCTATCAAACAGACAATTGGGCCTGTTTAGCAAAATCTTTTCCTTGGAATCTGGAAAATCAGACAAAGTCCAAAATTTTGTTTCACTTGCATCTTCCCCCTGGTGGGCATATGTAGAAACTGGCTGTTTTTTGGCAGCCCTAAGCTTAGTACTCTTTTTTGGAAAATCCCATGGACAGAGGAGCCTAGTAGGCTGCATTCCATGGGGTTGTGAAGAGTCAGACACGACTGAGCAACTTCGCTTTCAATTTTCACTTTCATGCATTGGAGAAGGAATGGCAACCCACTTCACTGTTCTTGCCTGGAGAATCCCAGAGATGACAGAGCCTGGTGGGCTGCTGCCTCTGGGATGGCACAGTCTCTGGGATCACACAGAGTCAGACACGACTGAAGCGACTTAGCAGCAGCAAGCTTAGGAACACTTCATGTAAAGAACCTCCTAGCTGCCCATTATTTTCCAGGGTTCAAAGCATTCAAAGTGTTATAAAGTAATTATTCTAAAATATGATTATTAAAAAAAAAAACTTTGAAAAGCCAACAATTTCTTTTTGTGTGTAGAGAGACTCTTTACCTATCTAATGAAGGACAAATAAACATGTATTATCCTTCTTTGAGTTGGTTCTATTTCTAGCAGTGAACAATTTCTTCTCAGTTGTTAGCAATGAACTATTGTTCTTCAGTTGTTAAAAACATGATTTAGGACCCTTGAAGCTTTTATAACAAAATTTTGAACTTGACTTCCAACCTAGGGTAGGGCAGGAATGAATGGGTATCCTCTTGAACTAGTCCTCTCAAATGCACATTCTGAAGAGAGGAATCACAGTGAGCTGAATGCCTGCCATCACTGAACTGCGATCACCATTTAGAACCTGACAAGTGATCACCCTCAAAAAGGGATGCAGTCCCAGGCACATTTCAACAGCAGGTGAAATGAGAAGTGGCTCTGAACAGAAGATTGAGGGTCCTACTTTTAATACACATATGTACTGTCATTTAGAGAACCTCTGCTCTTGACATATACCAGTGAGCTCTCTGTTTTACATACATATATTACCTTATGTAACTGTCACAAAACAATCCACTGATGATAATTAAAACAATTGAAGGCTAATTAAAACACATTCTGTCTCATTCAAACTAAGGCTTGGAAACATCACATATAGCATCCATCATCCATTGCTCTGAAGGAATTAGCAGCAGAACCAATATTCAGACTTGACACTATTTTAGTTTTGCCTATATTTATTCCAAGGTATATATTCTTTGACAGTTTAATGATAAGACAAAGATTTTCTGATATTTTCTATAAAGTGAAGACAAAAAAAAAAAAAGAGAGACTACTTGTTTACCTCTGCGGGGGGCGCTCCGCAGAAAGAGAGGCAGTGGAACTTCCCTCAGCAAAGCCAAGGGGTCCTGAGGAGAGGTGAGCCTGTTGTCCGCCAACTCAGCCCCTCGGAGAGCGAGAGACAATCAGGCGAGACAGGGGTTCTGTCTGAGCAATTCCGCTTTATTGCTGCAAGCTCCCAGCTTATAAAGGCAAGCAGGGAGGTTTTAGGAGGGACTTTCCATAGTTGCATCAATCACATTAAAGGTCAAATGGTCATGCGCCTTCATTATAACAGGAGTCTATGGTGATCACGCTCTGTTTACTTGCAGGGAAATCAAGAGAGCCAATCAAAAACTTTGACAAACAACATAGACCACGCCCCCATCTCTTCCGCCAGGCACCATCTTAGTTTCCGACCACAAAGCTAGCCCCTTTCTTTTTAAGGTATCCCATTTAGGGCCCCACATACCTCTACCACTTAATTTGAAATTTGATTTTTTAATTAAATGGCCATCTTCATCACTCTTTTTTGTTTTCATAAGTTGCAACTGGCAAATGTTTAGTAATGTTGTCAACTTTAGGAAAACTTAAGCTCCTTTTACATGGCTGGTTTAAGATTTCAGCAATTTCAAGTTTACTTATGCAATCAGTTCAGTCACTCAGTCATATCCGACTTTTTGCGACTGCATGAACTGCAGCACACCAGGCTTTACTGTCCATCACCAACTCCGGAAGCCTGCTCAAACTCATATCCAATGAGTCAGTGATGCCATCCAACCATCTCATCCTCTGTCATGCCCTTCTCTTCCTGCCTTCAATCTTCCTTCAATCTTTCCCAGCATCAGGGTCTTTTCCAATGAGTTAGTTCTTTGACTCAGGTGGCCAAAGTATTGAAGTTTCAGCTTTAGCATCAGTCTTTCTAATGAATATTCAGGACTGATTTCCTTTAGGATGGACTGGTTGTATCTCATTGCAGTCCCAGGGACTCTCAAGTGTCTACTCCAACACCGCAGTTCAAAATCATCAGTTCTTCAGTGTTCAGCTTTCTTTTTAGTCCAACATTCATATCCATACATACATCCATTTACTTGCCATGAAGTGATGGATCCAGATGCCGTAATCTTAAATTTTTTGAAAGTTGAGTTTTAATCCAGCTTTTTCACTCTCCTCTTTCACTTCCGTCAAGTGGTTCTTAAGTTTTTCTTTGCTTTCTGCCCTAAGGGCGGTGTCACCTGAATATCTGAGGTTATTAATACTTCTCCTGGCAATCTTGATTCTAGCTTGTGCTTCATCCAATCTGGCATTTTGCATGATGTACTCTGCATATAACTTAATAAGCATAGTGACAATATATAGTACTATTTTCCCAATTTGGAACCAGTACACTGTTTCATGTCTGGTTCTAACTGTTTCTTCTTTACCTGCATACAGGTTTCTCAGGAGGCAGATCAGGTGGTCTGATATTCCCAACTATTGAATAATTTTCCACAGTTTGCTGTGATCTACACAATCGAAGGTTCTGGCATAATCAATTAACGACAAGTTGATGTTTTTCTGGAACTCTCTTGCTTTTTCTATGATCCAACAGATGTTGGCAATTTGATGTCTGGTTTCTCTGACTTTTCTAAATCCAGCTTGAACATCTTAAAGTTCACAATTCACATACTGTTGAAGCCTGGTAGGATATTTTCATATATTGGATTAATATATATGAACATATATATTCATATATTGGAATATATGAAATGCATTCACATACATATAANTTGTTTTCATAAGTTGCAACTGGCAAATGTTTAGTAATGTTGTCAACTTTAGGAAAACTTAAGCTCCTTTTACATGGCTGGTTTAAGATTTCAGCAATTTCAAGTTTACTTATGCAATCAGTTCAGTCACTCAGTCATATCCGACTTTTTGCGACTGCATGAACTGCAGCACACCAGGCTTTACTGTCCATCACCAACTCCGGAAGCCTGCTCAAACTCATATCCAATGAGTCAGTGATGCCATCCAACCATCTCATCCTCTGTCATGCCCTTCTCTTCCTGCCTTCAATCTTCCTTCAATCTTTCCCAGCATCAGGGTCTTTTCCAATGAGTTAGTTCTTTGACTCAGGTGGCCAAAGTATTGAAGTTTCAGCTTTAGCATCAGTCTTTCTAATGAATATTCAGGACTGATTTCCTTTAGGATGGACTGGTTGTATCTCATTGCAGTCCCAGGGACTCTCAAGTGTCTACTCCAACACCGCAGTTCAAAATCATCAGTTCTTCAGTGTTCAGCTTTCTTTTTAGTCCAACATTCATATCCATACATACATCCATTTACTTGCCATGAAGTGATGGATCCAGATGCCGTAATCTTAAATTTTTTGAAAGTTGAGTTTTAATCCAGCTTTTTCACTCTCCTCTTTCACTTCCATCAAGTGGTTCTTAAGTTTTTCTTTGCTTTCTGCCCTAAGGGCGGTGTCACCTGAATATCTGAGGTTATTAATACTTCTCCTGGCAATCTTGATTCTAGCTTGTGCTTCATCCAATCTGGCATTTTGCATGATGTACTCTGCATATAACTTAATAAGCATAGTGACAATATATAGTACTATTTTCCCAATTTGGAACCAGTACACTGTTTCATGTCTGGTTCTAACTGTTTCTTCTTTACCTGCATACAGGTTTCTCAGGAGGCAGATCAGGTGGTCTGGTATTCCCAACTATTGAAGAATTTTCCACAGTTTGCTGTGATCTACACAATCGAAGGTTCTGGCATAATCAATTAACGACAAGTTGATGTTTTTCTGGAACTCTCTTGCTTTTTCTATGATCCAACAGATGTTGGCAATTTGATGTCTGGTTTCTCTGACTTTTCTAAATCCAGCTTGAACATCTTAAAGTTCACAATTCACATACTGTTGAAGCCTGGTAGGATATTTTCATATATTGGATTAATATATATGAACATATATATTCATATATTGGAATATATGAAATGCATTCACATACATATAAATATATTTTATATTTATATATACTATATTATTCATGATTTCCCTACCTGTATCTCTTATCTTTAAATATGATATATATACAATATTAGTTGGCACAGTTTTATACATAGTTTGCAGACTCAACAATTTTAAAAATATAAATAACTTATTTTGGATATTTGTCTATGACACTTACACTGATACCATCAGAACAATTATACTTGTTTATGCAGCAACTATGAATAAAGAGTAAAATGAAAGTTTAAGTTTCAGATTCTTCGAGTTTGTGTATGATGTCTCTCTATACTGCAGCACTTTGAAGTTTATTACTAAATCCAGTGATAAACTTTTATACCTTTGAGGAAACCTATACTAAAACCAAATTTATGTACTCTTTTTTTTATTATTTGATCAATAAAATATTTAGGAGAAATGGGAAATGCAGTTGGTCAGTTTACAACATACTCATGAATTTAAGAATGACATTTCTAGCAATAGTGTAGACAATTAATTTGGAAATTTGGGAGTCTTTAAGTTGTATTCAACTAATCAAACTTGATAGTGGATTAATTACACACATCTTTTTTTTCTTAATGTGGCACACTACTATGATATAGCATTAAAATACAATTTAGAACTGCCATGTATTTATTTCTCTACTTAAATGCTCAAGATAATGTTATCTAAGAAAAATGTAATTCATATTGATACTCAAACACATAATTTCCCAAAAAATAATATTTAAAATTTTGAATTCTAGTACTCAAACTATAGTACAATGTATGGATACAAAGTAATGGATACTATCTTTTACTCAAATATTGCCAAATATGTGAAAATTTTTAATTTACATATAAGGAAATGGCACTATTCTATTTATTCCTATCTAATTATACAGAAAATTAAGATATATGTCATTTTATAAAATATTTACTAATAACTTCAAGTAGTTATAAAAACCTGAACATTTTTGGAACAGCATAAGTTTAACAATCCTACATTTAAAATTATATTTTATATTCTTTTTACTAGAAAAAAGCATGAACAAGCATATTGTTTTAGATGTAGAAGCCTTAACCTCTGTAATATTAACCATGCTATTTTAAAAAAATCTGAACTAGTACTTGATGCTTATTTAGTCTGCCTCTTTTATTTGGAATAAAAAAATTATTTCTTGATTCTTCACTATATTATTTAGTCTTTATTATCTTTTGGATCTTTACAATTGAATGTATCTAATTTTAGTTGTGACAAAATATTTTTCATTTTCAAAATAAAAATACCACAGATTACAGATGAAACATATTTTTAATATGCTGGACACAAAGCTTTGCAGATTTGAAGGTTTAATATTATTCTTTAACTTTATATCAGTGGGGTGCACTTTTCCACAATAATACATTGATACAGTTATAACAACCAAACTGTTACACTAAACTAATATATACAATGAAATTATATTTGTATCTAGAGATTTCTGAAATTGGAAAAAGGCTTTGACTTAATCCTCAGATCTCTAGCACACAGATAAACTAAAGCTATTTCTACACAGGTAAATTGAAGAGATGAAGCAATTACATGAATGATTTAGGTTAAAGAAATTATCTTGTCATTTTGCAATAGAGTTTAAGCCTAAATTTAGATATTCCTATTATTTACTTTCATCAACTCTAACATCTTACTAAACTAAAATCACTTCTGTTTAACATTAAAACATTCTTAATGAAAAATATACATTGTCAAGCAAAATCTACTTAAAATTCAGTATATATTCGGTAAATACACACTGTATTTTTAGTGTAAACAGGTGTGTGCACATTCATGTATGACTCTTTTTGAACCCATAGAGTGTGGCCTGCCAGGCTCCTCTGTCCAAGGAATTTCCCAGGCAAGAGTGCTGAAGTGGGTTGCCATTTACTTCTACAGGGAATCTTCCTGACCCAGGGATTGAATCTTCATCTCTTGTGACTCCTGCATTGGCAAGTGGATTCTTTACCATAGGCCATCTGGGAAGCCCATAAAAAAGGGCTTATTAATAACTGTGGGACCATGTGCCTATCAGTACTAGTATAAAATTATATGTTTGAATTCATACTTGAATGTCAATAATACATATATATTTGCAATTATGTTTTAAACAAACTGTATTGGAAAATTAAATATAAATATTGGTATTTTATGAATTATATCCTGATTTCTATTGTCTATTATTCTCTATAGCACCCATACAGAAACTCCTACATCCCCAGGTGACCCTGCCAATGTATGAGATGCAGGAGATCTGGGTTTGATTCTTTGGTCAGGAAGATCCTCTGGAGTAGGAAGTAGCAACCCACTCTGGTATTCTGGCCTGGAAAATTCCACAAACAGAGGGGCCTGGTGGGCTACAGTCCTTGGGGTCACAAAAGTAGGATGTGACTGAGCACACACACACACACATCAATATGCTAGGGTGAAATATCTAAGCACCTCAACATAAATGATCAAGACCTTAGCATGAATGATCACAAAAATCCTTCATCCCAGTATACACAAATCATACGTTGACATGCTCTTTAAATAGTCTTTCTTCTAAATTCTCTATCTCAACAAATGACACCCATGAATTACACCCAATTGCTTAAACAAGAAATGCATGCATTATTTATGGTCCCTCCCTTTTCCCTCCGTACATCCTTAGTCTGGTTCCTACTTATCTCTTGCATGTACTGCCCATACTTTCTGCTTCATCCAGGTAAAATGCTGGGTTTCCTTATAATTTCTGCTTTTGCTATAAATTTTACTGTGTTATGGTTGATATACAATAATATATGTTACAGGGATATAAACCCAGTGATTCATCATTTTGAAAAGTTATACTTCATTTACAGGTATTATAAAATATTGACCATATTCCCTGTGTTCTACAATATATCCTGGTAGCTGCTTATATACATGAGAATTTGTACATCTTAATCACCTAAACTTATGGGGCCCATCCCCACTTTCCTCTCCCCACTGGTAATCACTAGTTTGTTTTCTGTATCTGTGAGTCTGCTTCTCTTTTTGTTGTGGTTATATTCACTAGTTAGCCTTATATTTTAGATTCCACATACAAGCAATATTGCTCTGACTTTTCTGGTAGAAATATTCTCATCTTCTCCTAACCTATCAGCTAACCCTACTCATCTTAGATTGATCTTAGTTTAGACACCACTTCCTCCCAAATGTCATTATTAACAACCAAATGGGCTTCTTGGGAGCTATGAGCCCTTGCAGTGTCCTGTATTGTAATTGCCTTTTTACTTCAAAACTAGACGCAATTCCCCAAGTAGTTTCTAAGTTCCTTTATGCAGGCCAAACATCTAGCATGTTGAACATAGAAATTCCCAGTACACAGCCCACAGCTCACCAGAACAATTCTTTGCTGAATAAATGAAATCTAAATCTACAAAAGGTTCAGGATATAGAGGAACACTTCAAGCATACATGAAACATGCATTGGAGATAAGATCCAATGATCTCATGAAATGTATTGGCAATAAAATATTTATAAGAAAATTTTAGATTTTTAACTTAAGGTGACTAGATATAGAATAATCACCATTGATATCCTGTTCTTTTTCTAGCTATGTGTCTAAAGGCCCTGGTGAATTAAGGCATATGAATTCAAGTAGTGCGTCCTTAGTCACATAAATCATATCCGACTCTCCAACCCCATGGACCACCGCCCGCCAGGCTCCTCTGTCCACAGCATTCTCCAGGCAAGAATATTGGAGTGGGTTGCCATTTCTTTCTCCAGTGATAAAGTATGAAGTGAGTGAAATGAAGTGGCTCAGTCATGTCTGACTCTTTGCTGCCCCATGGACTGTAGCCTACCAGGCTCCATCTATGGGATTTTCCAGGTAAGAATACTGGAGTGGGTTGCCATTTCCTTCTCCAGAATTCAAGTAGTATGAAGGTTTTTTTTTAATCTCTTAAAGATATTGTTGAAGGAATCAGATCATTTCCACAAAGTTACAGTAATATGTTATAAATGATTTTTAATCTATTATAATGTAACCAAAGAATCAGCAAATTGATATCTTGAATCTGCAATTGGATTTATAATTTATGGTTCACTAAAAATTGGTCTAGGGTTTTCTCTTATTTTCAGTTACACTGAGATTCTATTCAACTTGTCTAACTTCTGTTGAAGCCTTGTGCTTATTTTTTTCCTTCCTTAAACCAAATATCTAAATCTTGTTTGATGCTATGATTGAAATCTACTCCATTAATAAGCTCTTCCCTAGACCCCTGACTTCAGAAATACAGTTCTTATAAACAGTGTGTGCACTCTTTAAGGCTAACAGAGGCTTCCTCCATCTCAGCTGTTTCGGTAGTGAATTGGTAAATTATCTATTTCCTCCTTTTCAGCTTCTTTTATATTTTTCCATATTTTATGACACAATCATAGCTTGCTGTTCAGCTTTATGATTTTCATCCCCTCCAACATACACATACATATTTTAGCTCTTTTTTCCAGTAACCCTGCAGAGGAATGACTTGCAAACTCTGTCTACTGCAATGAAAATTCTCAAAGTTGTGAGACTGATT
Source organism: Neotragus pygmaeus (assembly GCA_006410875.1). Lineage (NCBI taxonomy): Eukaryota > Metazoa > Chordata > Mammalia > Artiodactyla > Bovidae > Neotragus > Neotragus pygmaeus. Next base: position 43,357 of record SJYV01020513.1, read on the forward strand.
TATGTAAATAAAAATTTCCATTGAAGAATATCACAAAGGTAAAATCATAATTGTGAAGGCAGAATGTCTTCCAACATGGAAATAGCATGTGGCTCATTTCACTTCTGACAATAGATTCAGCATGATTTCCCCTTTTGAAGAAAATAAAATATAATAATATAATAACATATTTACACTGTATCCCTTACACAGACTTTCATTATGCATGTACTGTAAGAAAGGGAGCTATTCATAAACTTAGGCTTGAAGAGCTTGACAGAACAGAATCTGTTCTCACCAAGAAAATTTCATATTTAGAGATTGAGAACAATGATATGATTTGCTTGAGGAAGCTCAGAGATAAAGCTAACATACAGAAAAGAAACTGAGGAAGAAGCAGGCAATAGAAAGAGAAGACTCAGAAGGAAACTTTGCCTATAGACATGCTGTACTTTAGAAAAGACTTCCTTCCCTGACTCTATTATTTTAACAGGCTAACCTACCCTGAAATTATGTCCCTATATAAAAGTACACTGGATATCTTTTCTGATCTTTCCAAGAAAAAAATAATCCAGCTCTCTATCATATGTATTCTGCCTTTAATCATATATATTTTATTCTATTTATCTTTGGATTGTATTCATGGTTTGAAGGCCAGGATAAATTCTCTGGCTCAGCAAATTCAGATAAATGGGATTCAGACTAGGTAAAAGATAAGTGCATTGTTCTTATCATACATGTACTAATAAGGTACAACCTTGATCATGTGTAACTGAGCAGAATGGTAAGTGAAAAGCCATATCAACCTAAAAAGTGAAAATACAATCTCCTTCTCTCTATTCATATATTTCTCATGTTTCATATATATTCATATATATATGTTTGTATAGCTATATATGCATATATGTATAAACATGAATTATATTATTTAATTTCATTTCTTTACACAGGTATTATACATTTCATGACTATGTAAAAAAACTATACTCACCAACACATACATACACATACATAAACAAATAGGTCAAAATTAATTTGTTGCAAATATTTTTAAAATGTATACTTATATTGTGTTTATTTAATAGAAATAATTATAGCTTTAGTTTTGTAAAGGAGTACTTTTTGGTAAGGAAGTTCTGATATCACTAAATTCTTTTTACATCTCCCCAAAGCTAAATTTCATTGCCTGACTGAAATGAATTATGCCCTAGTAAACATCCTGTAAATCCTACAAGGATTTAAACCAATTTGTAAACATTTTAGGTTTTGTTTTGTGACAACACATAAAGGAGAGTTTTAAAAACTATTAATTTCTTTTAATCATGCTGCTACTGCTGCTAAGTCACTTCAGTCGTATCTGACTCTGTTGAACACATAGATGGCAGCCCACCAGGCTCCCCCGTCCCTGGGATTCTCCAGGCAAGAACACTGGAGTGGGTTGCCATTTCCTTCTCCAATGCATGAAAGTGAAAAGTGAAAGTGAAGTCGCTTGGTTGTGTCAGACTCTCAGCGACCCCGTGGGCTGCAGCTTACCAGGCTCCTCTGTCCATGGGATTTTCCAGACGAGAGTATTGGAGTGGGGTGCCATTGCCTTCTCTCCTTTTAATCATAGGTGCCAAAAAACCCAAAAAGTACCCAAAATGGTTGTTTAAAAAACACAGTATAACATTTCAGTAAGAGTTACAGCTGTAGACAGCTATTCCACCAACAACCCATTCATCTAAGTATTTGGGTTCTACACTGATCTACCAGTGTGCCAAGATCAGATTTATAAAATCAGACCCAAGGAATCAGAACAGATATACTGATAAAAGCTTTTGACACAACATATGCCACAGTCCCCATAGATACAGAGCACGGACACACAAAGCAAACACCTTTATTCTTGGTACAGATTTGGTCAAGTAATCTCCCTTAATCTTTTCATTGGTAAAATGAGGATGCTGCCCAGAACATAGAGAAATGGGCCTAATGTTCGACCACTACAGAACCCTGAGTGCACTTTCTTCAAGTTGTGGACTTTAAAGTGGCATGTCCACCAAGGTATATGCAAGCTGTGTTTAAAATACAGGAGAAAACAATTTGCATTTCTGAACTAATTTCTATATTAAAAATAAACTAAGCTTTTCAACATTTAATACAAAGATTTGCACTGATGTCCTCACATGACCTGTATTTCAGACAATTGTGTCTCAGGTAAGGTACGCAAGGACATTTGGGAGGAGAATGAATTCATCAAAGGGGATATTTATAATGGCATCTCTAGTATTAATATATATTATATTACCTATTTAAATTTATAAAAGCAAACAGAAAAAAAGGCAAAGATTTTTTATAAATAAACTCTGGGCTGAAGATAATAATATTTAAGCAAACAAGGCAATGGTAGAGCTGACATTTCTAAACTGTGGGTTCATAATCAGTCTTTACAAGGTAAAAGCACTGGTGAGCTACTGGGATCTGAAATGAGGGAATTAAGGAAATTTTTGATATAGAAACATATCCACTATTGTTCCTGAATCTTATTCCAAGTGTATTTTGCCTTGATAATTAGTTTATAATGACTTTAAACTTCACAACCCCCAAGTCATTTAAACATATAGTTTTTCAGAATTTCAACTTTGTCTTTGAAAATGATTGGGTTTGCACTACAGTTTTAATACATATATAGTCTATAATAAGCAAACACATTTTAGCTGGGTGTGCTCTAACTTTATTATACTGATAGGAAAAATCTTTGAAAAAGTTCAGTCCTCTTGGAGAACTATGTACTTTGACACAAACCACGAGAGGCCTTTGGGACAAAAATGAAATGTAATCTTACATGGGAGCCTGAGTCACTGCTCAGAACTAGAAAATTCATTTCACAGATATAACATTAAGAAAAACAAACATCTTTCACTCATTTTGATAATATTCATTGAACCTAAAATATAAAGGATGTGAATGATTGTGCTGAGAATAAAAGTAGAATAATTCCAGGAAGAAGGAAAGACATTAAAAATCAGTGAAAAGTGTGTTTCATGTGAGACCATTGAAAATTTGTGCCATCTCAACCCAGTTCCCCTCTTTATTATTTCCTGGCTTTAGAGTACCAAGTTACTGAATTTACTTTATCTCAGCTGTAAAATAACAGTGATAGTAGCATACAACTCAAAGGCTTGTTACAATGACACCTGAATTACTGTATGCGAAGCACTTAACACAAAGCCTGCCATTTTCTAATTGCTGGCTAGAATTATTTTATCATAGACATTGCTTTTCAGTAGGAATCTCTCTGTTTCTACTCAGTATTGCATTAACAGCAGCTAGCATTGTGTTTTAACATGGCAGTGACTGCTGAGAGAATAGAAAAAAAGTGAAACATTGAGTACACACAGTGTCAGCAGGAAATGGCTAGAAAGGCAAATCTAAGAGAACAGTCATGGTTTGGTTTACCTACTTATTAAGGGTAATCTCACAGTGGCATGAAGACAGTCAGGAAACAGCATGCCTGTGCCTCTGTGTGTGTGTATATATATATAGATAGATAGATAGATAGATTTAACTTCATTTGATGCTAAATATTTGCACATATACTCTGCCGTGGAGACAGAACTTTACTAGAAAACATATTACACAAATAGAAAACAAAAGATTAAATATTTTGCTCAGTGACTGAAATGTACAAGTGTTTATATATTTAATATTATTTCTTCAGATATAGTACTCAAGTCTTTGTATACTTTAAGTTATCTATTTCCATAATATGATAAATACTTTGTGGAAAAATTATGCATCAACATATTACCCTCCTGGCCATTTCAATACAATCTGCACATGATGCATAATAAGAAATTTGTGTAATAAAATTAAGGCTATCCCACAGGTGGTGCAATGGTAAAAAATCCACCTGCCAATGCAGGAGATACAGGCTCAATCCCTGAGTCGGGAAATTCCCCTGGAGAAGGAAATGGCAAACCACTCCAGTATTCTTGCCTGAAAAATCTCATGGACAGAGGAGTCTAATGGGCCACATCCCATGGGTAAGAGAGATTTCAAGGTGGTAAAACTCAGTTTTAAGGAAACTTGATTTTACTTCCCTGGTGTTTCAGTGGCAAAGAATCCATCTGCCAATACAGGAGATTCAGGTTCAAACTCTGGGTCAGGAAAATCCTGCGGAGATGGAATTGGCAAATTGCCTGGAAAATCCAATGAACAGAGGAACCTGGTGGGCTACAGTCCATGGGTCAAAAGAGAGTCAGATATGATTTACCAACTAAACAACAAATGACAATTCTACAGAAAGTTTATAATCTGATATTCTATATTTTGCTGACAACATAATTTTAAAGTTATAATAAACCTCAGTTAATGATAAGTATCTTTACTATCATGCTGTATATCTTCAATTTATTAGGTATAAATTTGCTTAGTGTTGTATAAAATAATTTGAAAAACTTTAAAATTAAAAACCACTCATAAGACGAGAAATTAAAACTAATCTAAGTTAGGATATCATTTTTCTCCTATCAAATATGCAAATACTGATGATAGTTATAAAAATATTTTGACCAGGATGTGGATATGGATGTGAACTGGGGACAAATTAAGTATATTTATTAAAATTTAATTGTACTTCAAAAATATAATTTAAAAATATCTTTCTTTTTAATATATCCAAAAATATATATTAAAATGTGAATCTATTCCCTTACCATAATTAAACACATTATTATAAAGCTAAAACTTCAAGTGATTCATTCTGCAAGGTTAATTTTTAATTTCATCTTGTTAAAACATGTTACTGAACATTAAGAAACTAAGATGTGTTTAGTTCAGTAATATGGCAGAATGTAGAGACTGAATAATAGAGTAAATGAAGAGATACCATATAAGATGAAAAAGATATCATTTGCATAAAAACCTACAAATTACTGAAAATGACATCCTTTTTGTTTAATAATACATTTAGTCTATTTTTTGTGTGTGTTTCTCACTGAATATTCTTATATGATTAACACTCTAGTTCTCTGGAAGGATACTAGCAAAAGATAACAAAACGAGGCTGATTGATTTCATTACATATTCATTGCTATTCAATCCAGAGTTTTTATTCTTAACAAATGACAATTATCTCTAATTGGCTCCCACAGATATTTTTCAAATTTTACTTATAAACCATTCTCCTTGACCATTTCCACCTCACTCCATGCAGACAAATTTGCTTTCCACTTGTGAAGATAGCAGTGAAACGCTGTGTTCTCTTCTTAGAGCTCTTGATTGCATGGATTTCATACTCCGCTTTCTTAATTGTCCTCTTCTACAAAGATAACTGCCTCACTCACACCTTTGATCACATTCACTCTTCTACACCCTAGAGTTTACTCAAATGTTCTGGATCTTCTATTTGTTTCTCCTTTGAATCATTTCTCTAGTCCACATGACCCAAAATCAAATTCCCCTTCACAAAATAGACAAATTAAAACAAAATTAATTTTGACCTGTAATTGGCATTTACATGCTTTCAACTCCAATTAAGGAACCATTCTCCTTTATCGCAACGGACATTTGTCATCTTTCAATATAATATGGTGATAAAACACTGATTCTGTAGTTTGCATGTGGCACCAGCTCTGAGACCTTAGGGAAGTTACTGAATTATGCTGTACCTTTATCTAAAACGTGTCTAAAAACAAGTGATAGCAATAGTATCAACCTCCCAATTTTGTGTGAGGATTAAATATAGATAAATCGAGGACTAATGACTGCCATATATGAAGTGTCATAGAGAAAATTACAATATTCTCACTATTGAAATAATCAGAATGTTGTTGCTGAGTCTATTATCTTACTTTTGACCTTCGTATCTAAAAATGCCAGTAATCTGACTTGCCATTGTTACTCCAGTTTTTCCCTTGGTCTCCTGGATCTTCAGCTTTCACATGCTTCGATCTCAAGAACATAAGTCACTGGTGAATACCTTCGTGAATCTTACTCCTTGCATCTCTAGCATCTGCTTCCTTCTATTCCTCTACCACTTAGCTATTTCTCCTGCCTGCTCTGTGCCTCTTCCCACTTTCACCTTTGCATACATACTCAGTTCCCCTGAGCTTCTATACTTTATCTTCTCTTCCCTGTCAACAAATTCTTCTTTTGTTCCATTTGTGACCTTCAAGTTGACATTAAATATAAAAGTAGCTGTCCTTCTGAAAAACTAGACTATTACACATGGTATAGACTAATCACCACCATTAGTCCTAGTCTTTTTTTTTTTTTTTTGCCTCCCAGTTCAGTTCAGTTCAGTTTAGTCACTCAGTCGTGTTTGACTCTTAGCAGCCCCATGAACCACAGCACAGCAGGCCTCTCTGTCCATCTCCTGGAGTTCACCCAAATTCATGTCCATTGAGTCACTGATGCCATTAAATCTTTTCATCCTCTGTCATCCCCTTCTCCTGCTCTCAATCTTTCTCAACATCAGGGCGTTTGCAAATGAGTCAGCTCTTTGCATCAGGTGGCCAAAGTATTGGAGTTTCAGGAGCAAGATTAATCCTTCCAATGAACACCCAGGACTGAACTCCTTTAGGATGGACTGGTTGGATCTCCTTGCAGTCCAAGGGACTCTCAAGAGTCTTCTCCAACACCACAGTTCAAAAGCATCAGTTCTTTGGTGCTCAGCTTTCTTTATAGTCCAAATCTCACATCCATACATGACCACTGGGAAAAACCTTAGCTTTGACTATATGGATCTTAGTTGGCAAAGTAATGTCTCTACTTTTTAATATGCTGTCTAGGTTGGTCACAACTTCCAAGGAGTAAGATTCTTTTAATATCACAGCTGCAGTCACCATCTGCAGTCACCATTTGCAGTGATTCGTACCTTACTTTAAAGTNTCAGTTCTTTGGTGCTCAGCTTTCTTTATAGTCCAAATCTCACATCCATACATGACCACTGGGAAAAACCATAGCTTTGACTATATGGATCTTAGTTGGCAAAGTAATGTCTCTGCTTTTTAATATGCTGTCTAGGTTGGTCATAACTTCCAAGGAGTAAGATTCTTTTAATATCACAGCTGCAGTCACCATCTGCAGTCACCATCTGCAGTGATTCGTACCTTACTTTAAAGTCAACAAATAATTTTGAAGATTATCTATTTTGATAGAAAGCATCCAGTACACTCCATTTTACATTTAGAAATATCCTACATACAATTTATATCAACATTTTGCTATACTTTTCCCCTACTAATGCAAGGAGATCGAACAAGTCAATCCTAAACCAGTCAGTCCTGAATATTCATTGGCAGGACTGATGCTGAAGGTCCAAAACTTTGGCCACTTGATATGAAGAACCAATTCATTGGAAAAGACCCTGATGGGAAAGATTAAAGGCAAGGGAAGAGGGGAACAACAGAGGATCAGATAGTTGGATGGCATCACCAACTCAATGGACATGAGATTGAGCAAGCTCCGGAAGTTGTTGATGAACAAGGAAGCCTGGAGTACTGCAGTCCATGGGGTTCCAAAGAGTCGGACACAACTGAGCAACTGAACTGAACTCCCCTATTAATAGGTATTCTTTAGTATATTTCATTGCAATAATTAAAGGTCTATAAATCTATTTCTCTATTATAAGAAATGACTGTGTCTCAGATCATAAACTCCTTATTGTCAAATTCATACTTAAACTCAAGAAAGTAGAAAAAACCACTAGCCCATTCAAGTATGAACCCACTCCAGTACTCTTGCCTGGAAAATCCAATGGATCGGGGAGTCTGGTGGGTTGTCGTCTATGGGGTCGCACAGAGTCAGACACAGCTGAAGCAACTTAGCAGCAGCAGCAGCATTCAAGTATGACCTAAATCAAATCCCTTATGATTATAGTGGAAGTGACAAATAGATTCAAGGGGTTAGATCTCAAAGAGTGCCTGAAGAACTATGGACAGAGGTTTGTGACATTTTACTATAGGTAGTGATCAAAACCATCCCCAAGAATGCAAAAAGGCAAATGATTGTCTGAGGTGGCCTTAATAACTGAGAAAATAAGAAAAGTGAAAGGCAAAGGAGAAAATGAAAGATATACCCATTTGAATGTAAAGGTATTAGAGTAGAAAAGAGAGATAAGAAAGTCTTCCTCAGTGATCAATGCAAAGAAATAGAGGAAAACAATAGAATGGGAAAGACTAGAGAGCTTCCAGAAAATTAGAGATACCAAGGAAACATTTCGTGCAAAGATGGGCATCATAAAGGAAACAAACAGTATGGACCTAACAGAGGAGAGGATATTAAGAGGTGGCAAGAATACACAGAAGAACTATTCAAAACATATCTTTGTTTTGGAGTCGCTCAGTCACGTCTGACTGTTTGCAATCCAGATAACCACAATGGTGTGAACACGCATCTGGAGCCTGACATCCTGGAATGTGAAGTCAAGTGGGTCTTAGGAAACATCACTATAAGCAAAGCTAGTAGAGGNAAACATTTCGTGCAAAGATGGGCATCATAAAGGAAACAAACAGTATGGACCTAACAGAGGAGAGGATATTGAGGTGGCAAGAATACACAGAAGAACTATTCAAAATATATCTTTGTTTTGGAGTCGCTCAGTCACGTCTGACTGTTTGTAATCCAGATAACCACAATGGTGTGAACACGCATCTGGAGCCTGACATCCTGGAATGCGAAGTCAAGTGGGTCTTAGGAAACATCACTATAAGCAAAGCTAGTAGAGGTGATGGAATCCCAGTTGAGCTATTTCAAATCCTAAAAGATGATGCTGTAAAAGTGCTACACTCAATATGCCAGCAATTTGGAAAACTCAGCAGTGGCCATAGAACTGGAAAAGGTCAGTTATCATTCAAATCCCAGAGAAAGGCAAAGCCAAATAATGTTCAAACTACTGCACAATTGCACTCATATCACACGCTGGCAAAGTAATGCTCAAAAATCTCCAAACAAGGCTTCCATAGTACCTTAAATGTGAACTTCCAGATGTTCAGGCTGGATTTAGAAAAGGCAGAGAGAGATCAAATTGCCATCATCTATTGGATCATAGGAAAAGCAAGAGAATTCCAGAAAAGCTTCTGCTTCATTGACTACACTAAAGCCTTTGACTGTGTGGATCACAACAAACTGTTGAAAATTCTTCAAGAGACAGAATACCAGACCACCTTACCTGCCTCCTAAGAAACCTGTATGCAGGTCAAGAAGCGATAATTAGAACTGGACATGAAAGGATGGACTGGTTCCAAATTAGGAGAGTTGAAGGTCAGGAAGGGTGGCAGTGAGGAGATAATCCTCATCCAAGGTAAGGAGCAGTGGCTGCGTTTTGCTGGAGCAGCCGTGAAGAGATACCCCACACCCAAGGTAAGAGAAACCCAAGTAAGATGGTAGGTGTTGCAAAAGGGCATCAGAGGGCAAACACACTGAAACCATGATCACAGAAAACTAGTCAATCTAATCACACTAGGGCCACAGTCTTGTCTAACTCAATGAAATTAAGTCATGCCCACAGGACAACCCAAGATGGGCGGGTCATGATGGAGAGTTCTGACAGAATGTGGTCCACTGGAGAAGGGAATGGCAAATCACTTCAGTATTCTTGCCTTGAGAATCCCATGAACAGTATACTGAAAGAGGAACTCCCCAGGTCAGTAGGTGCCCAATGTGCTACTGGAGATTAGTTGAGAAATAACTCCAGAAAGAATGAAGGGNTGATGAACAGGAAAGCCTGGCGTGCTGCGATTCACGGGGTTGCAAAGATTCGGACATGACTGAGTGACTGAACTCAACTGAGGCACTGGCTGAATACCACAAAGTGAAGTCAGCTTTTGCTGTCGGGAGATGAATTGTCCAGCTGAGCTCTGCTCAGTTTCCTGACCCATAAAATTATGAAATATAGTAAAGTGATTGTTATTTTAATTCAAAGTTTGTGGATAGTCTGCGATGTAGCAATTAATAACCAAAACAATTACCAAGCAAAACTCATTTGGTTTCATAGATATTACAATACCACATCCAAATGATAAAATTAATGGAACAATATAATGAATTATATTAGACTCTGAAACCTGCAACTCCAGCTAATTTGTGGATGTACTGGGCTGGCCAAAAATGTTGGTTTGGGTTTTTCATAGCATCTTACAGAAAAACTCAACTTTTTAGCCAACTCAATAGTTTAACACAATGCTGCTGCTAAGTCACCTCAGTAGTGTCTGACTCTATGCTATCCTACGGACAGCAGCCCACCAAGCTCCTCTGTCCACAGGATTTTCCAGGAAAGAATACTGGAGTGGGGTGCCATTTCCTTCTCCAGTTTATCACAATATCCGAGTGATGTCTTTATTTTTAATTTTAATATGTAATCATAGTCTGATATAAAATAGTTTCTAGTTCATCAATAATAATTATATATATAAATACCTGACATGCCAGAGATAAAAGCATTAATGTGTCACAATAATTTTATGTTACAATGTAATTGGAAAAAATGGGTTTCCATTTAATGCACAAAATTTTGAATTTCTATATTCATTTATTTATTCATAATACAGTCATTTATTCTTTGTTGAGACCCTGACTCTTCAGAATTTGATAAAACTTGAGACATTCAGTATATAGAACTGTTGATTGCTTCAAGTATTGTTATAAATTAGAATGTATATTTCAGATGAAACTATTTTTGACCTTTGTTTGCTGGCTGAAGTTATGAAGCCCTGAAACTTCCCTGGGGAAGGAACAGATCAATGTTATCATCATTAACAAGAGTAAGTCATCTTTGTTTGTTGCTCAGTCCCTAAGTCATGTCTAATTCTTTTCCAATCCCATGGACTACAGCCCACCAAGCTGCTCTGTCCATGTGACTTATCAGGCAAGAATACTGGAGTGAGTAACTATTTCCTTTTCCAGGATCTTCCTGGACCCACAGATCAAAACTGTGTCTCCTGCGCTGGCAGGCGGATTTTTTTACCTTTGAGCCACCAGGGAAGTCCATAAGTCACCTTACAAATTCAAAATAAAGTCACATCAGAATTAAGGTGAAAATAACAATGAAATAAGGTAGATTATGAATTTGCCCAGTAAGAAATGTGTCATAAGTGGGATTTCACATATCCATTTTACTATGGGGAGGTCCACTCAGCTTACTACTTCTGAATCTTTCACCTAAAGAGCTTTTGCTCTCACTAACTGAGATTATTATGTGACTAAAATATCAAAAGTACAGTAACTCTGGTTTCCCATCTCAGCCCTGCCTCTTACTATCCAAGAGAAAATGGGCAGGTTTTCCAATCACTTTAGGTCAAGTTTGCTCATCTGTGAAAGGGAGATGATAAAAGCCTCATAAGCAGTGTTGTGGATGACTCAAGACTATCCATTTAAAGCAATTAGAACAGTGCTACAGCCACAAGATACACTCAATAAATTTTAGGTAGTATAACACACATTGCTTTTACTCTGTAGTCAGTTTTTTTTTTTTTTTTTTTTAAATTTTTCTTTTTTTTTATTCTATTTTTTTCTCCTGCCTTGCCGCATGTGGGATCTTAGTTTCCTGACCAGGGATTGAACCCACACCCCCTGCATTGGCAGCATGGAGTCTTAACNTTTTTTTTTTTTTTTTGAAATTTTGCTTTTGTATTATTAAAGGCAGAAGTAAGACATGGTCTAAAAGAATCAGTAGACCTAGAAATAAAGGGGCAGATAGGGAAGATGTTAAGGAAATAGATACAATAAGTCAACAAGGATTAGTAAATGATTGGAGTGTAGGTATTAAAGAAGCAATTTTATAATTAATTTTTATAGTGAGTTTCTTACTCAAGTAACCAATCCAATGGTGTTTTTATCAACCCAAATGGATACTATAAAATGAGGAAAACATTTGGGTAAATTTGAGGATATTATATATTTGTTCCATATAACCTTAATTAAGTATGTGTTCAGTATCAAAGCAGGATTCTACCTGTATTCATTTATAAGTTGCGTGATAGGGCTTGGTAGAAACTTTGCTTCTTTAAGTGAAGTCACATGGATTAAATAAAAAACAATTAAAATGAGTAAAAACAAAAAATGGAAGACAAGAATGTTAAAAGATACCATATAAAGTTTGAGTAAAGGAAGAAATATAAAACACTAAAAAGGATTCAAGGAGGAGGGTGAAGTAGGAAACAATGTTGTCAGAGAAGATCAACCAATAGGGGATTCAGAGCATTGCTTGATATGTTTTTGGAAAGTAATCAGTATCAATAGTAAGACAAGTTAGGTTAATTAATTTCACTATTTTCAGAAAACAGGATGTTAAAACCAGAAAGAAACCAATGTTAATCTGCCAGCTCACTTCAGTTTAAATTACTCTCTTATTAGGAAGTGGAAACCTCATAGTTTACTCATATATTTAAATAATTTTAAATTGACATCCAAAAAAAGTAGGCATCCAATTTTTCAAAATGCAAGTCTGCTTAATGTAAGAAATTATAAACAAAGGTATTTTCCAAATATTACATCATGATAAATGTAGCAGTTATAACTATATATTATACATTTATTTTAAAAATATGATTTTTAAATTTACAGATGTTCTCTCTGTTGTTATTTGTAAAACATAAAAAAGGCAGCCTAAAGCTGGAAATAACTGCTACTTTTATTCTATTTAAAGTTAAGTTAAAGTTAAGTTCATTCTTTTACAAAGAAAATAATCACCCTCTCCAAGTATAGATATTAGATAAATGTATGCTGTTATTTTGGGAACTGTGGGATATTAAAAAGCAAGACACAGTTTTGAAACCAATTATTAAAATCTAACTGGAGGAGATATTCTACTTTTGATGCAAAATTTTGATTTATTGATATATACCTCTAAATACAAAAAGAATTATTTTCTCAATACAAATAATAGTTATGGGTATATTTTAATATGACTTTATATAGTTCTTTCCCTTCTAAAATCACCTAAATTAATGTCTATAGTTTTATTTCCACTGGTATATCTGAATTATATTTTACTTTAGCTATAAAAAGATATTAAGCTAGATTTTAATAATACAATTGTAGATATTATACAGAATTTATGCATAATAATTTTGGTACTACATTAATCAGGAAATAAAATCTGCATATAAACTATGATTTATTGAGGAAAATACTACTTTACATCTGGTGTGTGGTGTAAGATTTAATCCTATATGCAGCACATTAAGAAACTCATACTAACCATGGATTAAAATTAAAACTAAACTAAATAATGAAGCATGTACTTAAAAATGATCTTATTTATGATATCATTGGAAAATATCATATCTAAACTGTGGTATAAACAGCTTTCACAAATATAAATCACTATCAAACTTTATGAAAAAAGCCTTAACTTTTCATGAGTCCGAAATAATTTAGTAATACAGTTCATTTTAAGTATTATCCATATATCTTAAGAGCTGCTATCAAGAAAATGGCAATAATTTTATATACAAAGTATTTAAACAAGAAATATTATAGGCCATCTGACATTTCTGTTTTCATTTAATTTCACTTTCTTTAAAAATAATACTTCAAGTGATGCCTGCTTTGAGCATATTAATGGACTCATTGGGGTTAATGGGTTTTTTATTTTTTCTCAGAAATAACGACATGTTTCTTTGTTTTACTGTCAACAAATTTTAATGAATACAAGATTGCAAAACACCATGATAGAATAAGATCATCCATTCCATTGTAAAATGTCTCTCTCTCTGTTTTAGTTTTTTTTTTCTACTAATCTATTATGAAAGAAAGTAAACTAAACTCCATTTTTCTTTAAATTATGGCACAAACTATGTATTTGAAAGAGTACACTTTGTATACTTCTAGAATTAATATCAAACAATTACTTAATAAATGTGGACTCTAGAATGAAGGCCATTACATTTCTGAAATTGCAAAAGAAATTTAAGTGAAGCATTTTTTATTTACTCGAATGAAAATGTACACAGTCTCATTCATTAATTTCCAAANCATTAATATCAAACAATTTCTTAATAAATGTGGACTCTAGAATGAAGGCCATTACATTTCTGAAATTGCAAAAGAAATTTAAGTGAAGCATTTTTTATTTACTCGAATGAAAATGTACACAGTCTCATTCATTAATTTCCAAAAGTACTTCTATGTTGCATTTAAATTAACAGCAACCTTTTGAAAAGGAAAAAAGGCAAAGAATCAGTTATCACTATTTATCTTAATTTTTTCTATTCAAATATATGAGAGTATTTCTTATGTTTAAATAATCTCAGCCTTCAGAAATTTTAGAATATAAATTACTTTCAGAACTCATATCTATACTATTTGTATATATTTCATAATATACCAAGAGAAGGAAATGGCACCCCACTCCAGTATTCTTGCCTGGAGAATCCCAGGGACAGGGGAGCCCTGTGGGCTGCCATTTTTGGAGTCGTGCAGAGGTGGACACGACTGAAGCAACTTAGCAGCAGCAACATAAAATACCAATTGATTATTTACAGTTTAGAAACACAACTATTAATTAATTGTATAATGAGATTTCCCTTATAACCAATGTTCGCAATTTACGTGTCTCATAAATAAGAAGAGTTCAATCTAATGCACAAGGGGTACAATGGAAGAGGGGCGCATTACGAGTTATGAAAATGTAAATATAAAGAAATTTTAGGAGGAAAAGAGATATGCTATCCAATATAAAGCTATGTCAAATTACTGAGTATATTGAATATCTTAAAACAGATGATTAAATACTTTAATTTGATAAGCTGAAACTTTTTTACATGTGCACTGTATAACATTTATATTTTGAAAGTATCTTTCTATATTCTGTTACTGCATAAGACAAGTATATGCACAACAGAAACAGTCCTTTGGGTTAAGTAAGTCTCCTTAGGTGATTTTCATCATTTTAGTTATACACTGAGTCACACCATAAATAAGGTCCAGATAGAAAAAGTTACCTAAGTAACGTCTATTTACTCTCCATTTTAATAATCTAAAATAAATATATTTTTCCTTTGTATGACATCTTTACATAGTCTTAAAAAATATTATTCACTTTTTTTATATTAATATTTTGAAAAAGTATGTACTTAAGAAACACAAGTCAATTACAAAGCTAAAAGGTGTCAAACAATAGTAGTAATGAAATATATGCTCTTCCCTATTGCCCATTTTTTCTATCCTCTGAATAGTAATTATACAAAAAAAGTGGGTTTTTTTTTTAATCACTGATTAAAGTAAAACAGATTGTAAGAGATTTGTCTGACTTGAAAATAATTTTAGTGAAAAATTAAAACTACTTAAAATATAGATTAATAGAGTGGAACAATATGGACGAGGAGTAGGTGGACATAGAGTACATCTCTTTCCATAGATACATCAAGAATACACCTTCAGACACAGAAGCTCCTGCATAACACCAGCTGAGACTGGACAAGAATACCTGAACACCAGAAAAGAATACACAGAACCACACAAAACCCATGCTGTTTACAATGGCCAAGACATGGAAGCAATATAAATGTCCATCGACAGATGAATGGATGAAGAAGATGTAGTACATACATACAATAGAATATTACTCAACTATTAAAAAGAATGAAACAATGCCATTTGCAGCAACATGGATGAAGCTAGAGATGATCATTCTAAGTCAGCTAGACAGAGAAAGACAAATATCATATGATATTGCTTATATGTGGCATCTGAAAAAATTAGATGGAAAAAAATTTATTTATAAACTGGAAACAGACTCACAGACTTAGAGAAAAAAACTTGTGGTTACCAGTGTGAGAAGGGTGAGTTGGGGAGGGATAGATTGTGAGCTTGGGATTGACATAAAGACTGCTATATTTAAAAGGGATAACCAACAAGGACCTACTGTAAACACAGGGAATACTGCTCAATATTATGCAACAATCTAAATGTGAAAGAATTTGAAAAATAGATACATATATCCATAAAACTTAATCATTCTGCTTTACATCTAAAACTAATGCAACACTGTTAATCAACTATACTGAAATATAAAATATAAATAATATCTACAAAAATATATATAGATTAATACAGTGACAGCAGTATATCATATGAGTGTTTGTGTTAGCAGCAGCAGCAGCATATCCAACTCTTTGTGACCCCATGCACTGTAACCTCTGTTACAGGCTACATGGACAGGCTCCTCTGTCCCTGGGGTTTTCCAAGAACACTGGAGTGGTTGCCATTTCCTTCTTCGGTCATCTTCCCAACCCAGGGACTGAACCTGGGTCTCCTACATTGTAGGCAGATTCTTTACCATCTGAACCATCAGGGAAGTCCAGTGTATTATACATGCGAACACAAAATACTTGACTTGGTTATATTTACTATCACAGCCCATTAACTATATGTATTTGTTTTAATAATATATTTAATTTGAAATTCCATGGTAAAGCTAATTTGAAATGCTCTGGAACTACAGTTAACATTGCAAATATACTTTATTGAATAACCAGTAATTACTTGATTAAACCATATAACCAAATAATAACTATAATGTCTTAATGAAAGACATTTTCTAATTTCATCATTTTTCCACATGAAATAAACTTTCAGTCATCACTTTCTATCTAAAGAGAGCACCTGTGGTTCGAAATCTGAAATGATACATTGGCCTTCAATTGCTATTTTAATTTATTGTTTCTTCTTTTCAAAGCATGAAACACAAAGCATCAACACAGCATTCATACTGAGCTAAGATTCAATCATTCCAGGCTCAAGTAAGGGCCTCATCACGTTATCACAAGATTGCAAACAGCTTATTAGGCACTAGAGCAGTATGGACACTTTTTAAAAAAAAAAAAAAAAAGCTTTTAAATGGTAACCATGCTGAGCTCAAATGAGACAATTATGGATTTAAGCAGATCTTAGTAGGAATAAGAAAATTATGAATACGACAAACAGTGAAACCAAAAAGCCTTTCCAAGGAGTGAATATGAGAAGTGTGTATTTTACTGCTAATACATTTATATGCTTTAGTCTTTCTTTTATTAGATTTAGAAATTATTTGATAGGTCATTTCTCAAATATGGATAAACGAATGCATGATGATATTTTAAAGAGAATGTGAGAAAACATGCATTGTTGACTTACTGCTTACTCTTCTTGGAATTTTAGTATTTTGCATTTAATGGTAAAGTGTATATATCTGTGATCTTATATGTATGAATGGATTTTTCATTACTTTACTAGCATGGTGAAAATATTCAAGCCTCTCAATAAAAAGCTAGAGTTTGGGTTTCTCAACAGAGGAAAATGAGTTCCTTTCATCCTCATGAATTTTCCAGTTTTCCACTGTTTAGTCATGTTGCATAAAATTTTATTGCTGTTTTTCGAAACATGAACTTCACAATGCTAAACATTTTTAAAGTATGTTTTCTAATGAAGTTGACCCATTAGATATTCATTTCTTTTTAACTTAAAATGACTCAAAAAGAATGGACTTATTCTGACTTTTCTTACTGGAATAACTAACATAAAAATTAGTTACTCTATCAGAGGAAATATAATTCAATTTTGGGCTTTTCTTCCTAACTTTTATTTATTTCCTATCTCTATTAAGTGTGTGTCACAGAAAACTGTGGAAAATACTTAAAGAGAGTGAAATACCAGAACACCTGACCTGCCTCCTGAGAAATCTGTATACAGGTCAGGAAACAACAGTTAGAACTGGACTTGAAATAGCAGACTGGTTCCAAATGAGGAAAAGAGTGCATCAAGGCTATATATTGTCACCCTGCTTATTTAAATTGTATGTGGAGTACATCATGAGAAATGCTGGGCTGGATGAAGCACAAGCTGGAATCAAGATTGCTGGGAGACATATCAATAACCTCAAATATACAGATGACACCACCCTTATGGCAGAAAGTGAAGAAGAACTAAAGAACCTCTTGATGAAAGTGAAAGAGGAGAGTGAAAAAGTTGGCTGAAAGCTCAAGATTGAGAAAACTAAGATCATGGCATCTTAGTTTTCATCTTAGTGATCATCCCATCACTTCATGGCAAATAGATGGGGAAACAATGGAAACGGTAAGAGACTTTCTTTTTTTGGGCTCCAAAATTGTTGCAGATGGTGACTGCAGCCATGAAATTAAAAGACACCTGCTCCTTAGAAGAAAAGGTATGATGAATCTAGACAGCATATTAAAAAATAGANGGGGAAACAATGGAAACGGTAAGAGACTTTCTTTTTTTGGGCTCCAAAATCGTTGCAGATGGTGACTGCAGCCATGAAATTAAAAGACACCTGCTCCTTAGAAGAAAAGCTATGATGAATCTAGACAGCATATTAAAAAGTAAAAATATTACTTTTCCAGCAAAGGTCCATTTAGTCAAAGCTGTGGTTTTTCCAGTAGTAATGTATGGATATGAGAGTTGGACTATAAAGAAAGCTGAACATTGAAGAATTGATGCTTGTGAACTGTGGTGTTGGAGAAGACTCTTGAGAG
>SJYV01020513.1:67901-107032 GCA_006410875.1 Neotragus pygmaeus
GGAAGGAGGAGAAGGGGATGACAGAGGATGAGATGGCTGGATGGCCTCACTGACTCGATGGACGTGAGTCTGCGTGAACTCTGGGAGTTGCTGATGGACAGGGAGGCCTGGCGTGCTGCAATTCATGGGGCTGTAAAGAGTCGGACAGGATGAGCGACCGAACTGAACTGAACTGAACTGAATAATGTTTTCCCATTACTATTTTTGGGGAAAGAGTAAACTTCATAATAAAAATAAATAATGTGTTACAGCAACAATTTATTTACTTAACTTTCTCTTAGATTAACTCTAGAAGATCACCTAATGATAAAATCACAATAGCAGTAAACTTGCTGATTTGGTGTTCTAACCTCAGAAAACCAGCTTGAGAGATTATTATGCAAATCATAAACTCTGAATTCACTAAAATGAAAAACAAGATGGAAATTTTATGCTAACTTTTGGAATTACTTCAGTACTTTCATACTTTTTCCCCTTCACATATGCATGATATTATTATGTATTTCTTTAAAAATATCTCACACACTTTTTCCTAAAGAGAAATAAATAACATAACTTTGTTGTTTATCATCACTTCACATTAAAAAGTAATACACTTAAAGAATTCTAGAGTTTTTCATTCACTTGCTAGGGATCTTATTCTTCAAAGTTACATTTCAAAGAATGTAACTAAAAATAATTTACATGACAAACTCGTTGGTGACTTCTGAAATATTCTCATGCAGTTTTTATTTTTAAAAAATTTTACTTGAATTTGCCATAACACAAGTCAGTCTTTCCACCAGAAAATCACGTTTCCTTCAGTTATAACTACCAATCAAATCAAGTATGTAGAGCAGTGAAGTAGAGAGGAGTTTTCCACCCTGAAACTGCATGGTGTCCATTCTGTTATACAACATATGAATTCATCTAGATTATTTATAAATGCCTCTCAAATTAAGGTTTTGATTTGCATATGTACTTATTTGTTTAAGAAAGGATACAATGGCCTCTAGTGGTACAGAAAAAAATGCCAATGTTTAATTCTTCAAACAGTAACTGAAAATATTCTTAATTAAAATAAAATTTATGATGCATGCTACATTGCAATTTTTGAATTGCCTTCATTTAAATTATGCAAATAAACAGTAAAATACACTCAATTGTTACATACATTAAGTGCCTACTTAAGTATAAGTTATAAAGTTACTGAACATGTTTCACTGTAAAGGATATGAATTATTGTTGAAATAATGATAATTTGAATATTTATTTATATTTTAAAGTATATACTGACTATAGATGTATTTGTGAACAGTCAAAATCATAACTGGTAATTTATAATGTGCAGAGAACACTTCTGTTTTATTGGGTTGGCCAACAAAGTTCGTTTGGGTTTTTCTGTAAGATGCTCTCAAAATACTCGNTTAAAGTATATATTGACTATAGATGTATTTGTGAACAGTCAAAATAATAACTGGTAATTTATAATGTGCAGAGAACACTTCTGTTTTATTGGGTTGGCCAACAAAGTTTGTTTGGGTTTTTCTGTAAGATGCTCTCGAAATACTTGAATGAACTTTGTTGGCCAAGCATACATATATACTGGAGAAAGGAATGGCAACCTATTCTATCATTCTTGCCTCGAAAATCCATGGACAGAGGATCCTGGCGGGCTACAGTCCATGGTGTTCCAAGAGTTGGACATGGCTTAGCCACTAAATCACCATACATATACACAGTAGCATTTTAACTCTGTGGCAACCAGATCAATTCACATTATTGTAACTCATAATGACCTCTACTACTAGAGCTTTTCCTTTCCTAAAATATGTAACTCATATTTCATAACAAAGAACTCTAACTTCACACCAAGTTTTCTGTCTCCTGAGCATAAAATCTCAATACCTATTTCATAATGTATTAACACTCAATATAATGGCATGACATATAAACGTAGAATGTAAAGAACTAGCTCATCAATCAAAATGGTGAAGATGCTTTATGAGAATAAATAATTTTGTGTATTATAATGGCATGAAATTTAAAAATAAAAGCTCATGTAATTTTTAAGGTTATATATAATATTAAAAATTCATTTGTTACTATATTTATAATTTAAGAATGTACATCAGTCAATTTCAAACTATTTTGATAAAATTTAAGACTTATTTGTTAGTTTTTATATTGGACTTTGTTGCTAACATACTTTAGGTTTCATCAAATGCATAAAGTAAAAATGGAGATTTTGTTGCTATCTTCTTCAGGAGACTAAACTATTTTAACCACTGGATATTGCAAATGAAGCAAGCTGGTGCTCATTTTCTTAGAAATTTTCTAAGGAATAGCTAAAGATTTCCACGACTTTGTCAAATTAGCATGAAACTATTCCTTCCCATTTTCCCCTTTCTTCTTCATCTCTTTCCTTCTCTCCTGTTTATGTCCATTCCTTCCCTCCTTTTGTGTTATGTCTAATATTAAAGTATAAGCCTCAAAAACTTACTGACTTTGGTATACAAGTCTATGAGTTTTAGTACATGTATAAGTTTTTCTAAAGACCATTATAAAAAGGATACAGAAGAGGTCCGTCATCCCCAAAACTCATTTGTGCTCCCTCTATAGTCAACATTTCCTCCAATCCTAACCTCTGACATCCACTGATCTCTGTTCATATAGTGCTTCCCATCTCTAAAACATCATATAAAATAGCATCCTATAGTATGTAAGGTTTGGGAAATAACTTCTTCACTCAGCAAAATGCCTTTGAGAATCACCTCTAATACTGGGTTTACCAATAGTTTGTTCCTTTTTCTTGCTTGGTATTATTCCATTGAATAGATGTACTATAGTTCATCCATTCACCTGTTAAAAGACTTGTGTGAGTAGTTTACAATGACTTAAAGATATATTCCTGCCCAGTTTCATGTGAATAAAAGTTTGCATTTCTCTAAGTTAGATAGCCAGCTGGTTATAAAGTAATTCTGTTTCACTTGCTGTGTCACACTGATTTGTTTCTAACTTTCAGATTCCCCTCTGAAAATGAATTCTTCAATCTATATTATTTTTCATTTTCAGTTCATTTTCCCTATGCATCTCTACCAAAATTTTCAGCTTATATTTAGGGGATTGCTTATTTTAATGAAATTTCTAAACCTTCATCTTTCTCTCATCATGGCTTTGAGACAGTCTCTTTCTATGCTCTTAGTTTTCTCTTCTATCAAGAGGAAACAGCACTGATGTTTTCTGAGCATAGGAAAAGACTGTCTCAAAGCCATGATGAGAAAAAATGGAGATTTAGAAAATTTCATTAAAGTAAGCAATCTCCTAAATATAAGCTGAAAATTTTGGTAGAGGTGCATAGGGAAAATGAATATATACGTGCTTTTTTGGAGAAGGAAATGGCAACCCACTCCAGTTCTCTTGCCTGGAAAATTCCATGGATGCAGTCACAAAAAGCTGGATACAACTGAGCAACTTCACTTTTCATATGTGCCATATATATATATATATATATACACACACACACACACACATATATATATAATACATATATAATGTAGCTTTTTTCTAAATTGAATTTGGTTTTCATTAGTTTATTGGGTAGGGACAGACATGGGACAATGCAGAGAAGGAACATATAGATTATTTTGACATATTTATTGAATGGTTCTTTTGCTTATTCTCACAGGTTATAAAAGGAGCCACTATGGGGGAAGAGGGAGACATATACTGTTAAACTGACTAGAATGACAGCATTCATTGGAGAAACTATCATATAAATAGCCTTCAGTATAGCAGTGATGATACAAACAATATGATGCCCTAATAACCATCTCATTGGCTATTAAAATGTAGCATCACATGCTTAAATTACTGTACTACTCACTACTCATTCAGATATACTCAAGAAATATGCAGCTCCTCAATAGTTTTCTGATGGTTAGTGGCAACCTGTGATTGTCATATGAGCTATAATTTTTCAAAAATCCTGCCAAAAAAATTCTTCCCCATCTGCTGCTGCTGCTGCTGCGCCACCTCAGTCTTGCCCGACTCTGTGTGACCCCATAGATGGCAACCCACCAGGTTCCCCCATCCCTCGGATTCTCCAGGAAAGAACACTGGAGTGGGTTGCCATTTCCTTCTCCAATACAAGAAAGTGAAAAGTGAAAGTGAAGTTGCTCAGTTGTGTCCAACTCTTAGCGACCCCATGGACAGCAGCCCACCAGGCTCCTCCATCCATGGGATTTTCCAGGCAAGAGTACTGGAGTGGGGTGCTATTGCCTTCTCTGCTTCCCCATCTATCATTTATCTATTTCATTTGTCAATAATTATCAATCGACTATTTCTTATAGATCCTGTTAGATGACTTGAAATATAATGAAACCAACAGCATAGTAACACAGTAATCTGTGCTCATTATGCTGGAATTCAGAATATTAAATTACACTGAGAAAATTGTTTTGGCCCTATAATGTGGTAAGTCATAGCCTATAGCTCTGAGCTTTAATAGCCTACACAAACCACCATGAATTTGTGGATGCTATTAGTCTATGATCAGCTCCTTAGCTTGTCCCTCATTAAAGTCTCTTGATTCTCAAGGGCAACAACATCCTGGAACTGGAATAATGCTTATCTTCACTAATGACTATTCAAATCTTTAAAATAACAAATATGAATACTATAGAGTCAGACATGACTGACTGATTGAACTGGACTGACTGACTGAACTGAACTGATTATACTGACCTAAAATAACATATGGGCTTCCCAGGTGGCATTAGTGGTAAAGAATCCACCTACCAGTGCAGGAGACACAAGAGACCCAAAAGACACAGGTTTGATCCTTGGGTTGGGAAGACTCCTTAGAGTAGGAAACGGCATGCCACTCCACTATCCTTGCCTGAGGAACCCTATGGACAGAGGAGCCTGGCAGACTATATACCACAGGGGCACAAAGAGGTGGACGCAACTGAGCACAAAATACTATATAAGGCCAAGTAAAATCCTCAGAGTCTCCAAAATTTGCATACAAAATTAAGTCATTGCTGAGAAAGCAAAATGAGTCAAATATGAAAATCTTTAAAGTTCAAAGTTAAACTATGAATCAGTTCAGTTCAGTCACTCAATCTTGTCCAACTTTTTGTGACTCCATGGACTGCAGCATGCCAGGCTTCCCTGTCCATCATCAACTCCCGGAGTTCACTCAAACTGAAATCCATTGAGTCGGTGATGCCATCCATCCATCTCATCCTCTGTCATCCCCTTCTCTTTCCTGCCTTCAGTCTTTCCCAGCATTGGTGTCTTTTCAGTTGAGTCAGTTTTTCAAATCAGGTGGCCAAAGTATTGGAGTGTCAGCTTCAGCATCAGTCCTTCCAATGAACATTCAGGACTGATTTCCTTTAGGATGGGCTGGTTGGATCTCCTTGAAGTCCAAGAGATTCTCAACAGTCTTCTCCAACCCTGCAATTCAAAAGCATCAATTCTTCAGTACTCAGTTTTCTTTATGGTTCAATTCTCACATCCATACATGACCACTGGAAAAACCATAGCCTTGACGAGACAGACCTTTGTTAGCAAAGTAATGTCTCTGCTTTTTAACATGCTGTCTAGGTTAGACATAACTTTTCTTCTAAGGAGTGTCTTTTAATTTTACGGCTGCAGTCACCATCTGCAGTGATTTTGAAGCCCCCAAAAATAAAGTCTGACACTGTTTCCACTTTTCTCCATCAATTTTCCATGAAGTGGTGGGATTGGATGCCATGATCTTTGTTTTCTGAATGTTGAACTTTAAGCCAACTTTTTCACTCTCCTCTTTCACTTTCATCAAGAGGCTCTTTAGTTCTTCTTCACTTTCTGCATAAGGGTGGCATTATCTATATATCTGAGGTTATTGATATTTCTCCCAGCAATCTTGATTCTAGCTTGTGTTTCTCCAGCCAGAGTTTCTCATGATGTACACTGCATATAAATTAAATAAGTACGGTGACAATATACAGCCTTGACATACTCCTTTTCCTATTTGGAACAAGTCTGTTGTTCTATGGATAGACAGATTAAACTATGGATAGACAGATTAGAATCTTTATATAATGTCTGAATTGTAGTTATGAAAGTAAATTTGCATTAAAACTTTTAAGAGGTCTACTTTCACATAGAATTGATGTTCCACGTCAAAGAGTTAACAACGTTGATCATATATACAACCACACAAAATAGAACTAGGAAATATTATGAACTGTGTTCTCCCCAAATTCATACACTGAAGTCCTAACTCCCAGTATCACTGTATTTAGAGATATAGATTTTAAGGATATAATTTAGGTTTAATGAGGCCCTATGAGTGGAACTTATGAGGAAGACATACCTACGGTGTGCATGTAAAGAAAAGGTCACATGAGGACACTTACAAGCCAAGGAGAGAGGCTTCAGAAGAAAGCAAACCTTCTCTCACTTTGATCTTGGACTTCCAGCCTCTAGAACTATAAAAAAATAATAATTTCTTTTGATCAAGCCACCCAATCTTCTGGTATTTTATTATGACAATGCTAGACTAATACAGAACAAATATCAATACAGTGGATTTTAAATTATATTATGAACAGACCACAGTGTTAGGGCATTCATGTTTGGGGCTCTGGAAGGATTAAAGCTTTTTGTAGGGGCTTGGGTAAATGGGCTTCTGTCATTAACAAAGGAACTAGTGTTGATGTTCTAAGCAGATTATTTATTCCTAATTTTTCTGCTGAAAGCTGTTTCTCAGATTTCTGTTTAATTTATTCCTTTTGAATACTTTATTTTCCAACTTAAGAAAAATTTTGTTGAAAAAGAAATTCTGACTAAAGAAAATTATTATATATACAGATTATATTGGAAAGTAAAGGTTGTTATCTTTGGAATGAGTTTTGGTTACTGCATCTCACACCTTAATAAATATGTTTAAACATACAATATATGTTTAACATAGAGTATATGTTTAATAATTTATACTATTTCCTAATATTTACTTGTTTCTATTATTTCATGTGCCTTAACTAGTCATTAACAGTTTTTTAATTTACTCCATAATTATTTAATAATTGATTACAACAATAATTGCTTATAACACTGTGTCAGATTGTGTAGTTCTGTTATGAATAAACATAGAAAACCCTCATATACCCTGCAGCTCAGTATGAAATTTACACTTGACAACTCATTGCAAATAATATAATGTATTTTTCCTGAGATATCTTTCAAAATATTTTTATTATAATTATTACTGCATACCTGAATCTATAAACTATGATAATTATTTTTATTAATCTCTAAAGATTTTCAACAACAACAAAAAAAAACAGTTGGGATAAAGGGTATGAATAATTTTTAGTTTTTGATAAATGCAAGAAAATTATTAATAAGAAAGTACAATCTGATAAATATTATGAGAATGCCCATTTCACTGCATGATAGCCAGAAATAAAAGTTAATAAATGAACTGTTTGTCAACAAACTGTCTCTTGACCTTTTCATTATTTCTCTAATTATCTCTAATGCATTGAATTGGTTCCCACATAATTAAAAATCTATTCCCTCTATTGTCTACTTAGAAATTTTTTCCCTTTGTTTCCTTCATTGTCTATTAAGAAATTTTACACATTTTAATTGTAGTTCTCATAATATTTATGTAGATTATTTAATAACAATGTTTTTAGTTGGATGTTACCCTTGTNACACACACACACACACACACACACACACACACACCTTCCAAGAACTGACAGCAGTTCCTAGGGACAATGCAGCTGAAACCACAAAAGAAAGGGAAACATTTCCCTAGAGGTTCCAGCCTGCCCTCTCTGGAGATAACATTTGCCATTATTATGCAAAGCAGTTTCAGTTACCCTGTCCTGCTTTTAGAGCATTGAAAGAGGCCTCTAGTATGAAATGAATAAGGCCCATCACAAACCTTGCCAAAATGACAGAGCAATCAACTTCTGAGGGCTTTCTCTTTGTTGGGCCAGATCAAATTCTTGAGCAGCATGCACTCTTTAATCTCTGCAGAGGAAGTAGGGGAACTTTAAGATTAATTTATTATTCTGATGAGAGCAAGCTCTCAGGAGTGAAGGGGGTGGGTGGGATTGTCCTCTGTTTACATAAGCTTTCCTCACTCATCTTGAATTTAATGACAAAGGGATTGTTCTTACATTTTGAAACTTTGTATAATCGTATGCTACACACTAATCCCTTATGATTATACAGTGGAAGTGAGAAATAGATTTAAGGGCCTAGATCTGATAGATAGAGTGCNTTGACTAGACAGACCTTTGTTGGCAAAGTAATGTCTCTGCTTTTCAATATGCTATCTAGATTGGTCATACATTTTATTGTGATACTCGTTTTTATGTCTTCCTGTAGGTTGAAATTTCAGGAGAAACTCTCATATGATTAGCTTATTTACACCCAAGATCTGTTAAGGAAGATTTGTTGTTGTTTTTTAGTCACTAAGTCATATCTGAGTCTTTAGCAATCCCATGGGATGGAGCCCACAAAGCCCCTCTGTCCCTGGAATTTCCCAGGCAAGAATATTGAAGGGGTTACCTTTCTCTCCTCCAGGATCTTTCTGTCCAAGAGACTGAACCTACATCTTCTGTATTGGCAGGTGAATTCTTTTCTGCTGAATCATCAGGGAAGACCTTAGGAAGATTAGAGTTATTTATTTATCAGCTTTTTGGGAGAAAAAATTTTACTTAATTATTGTATCACAATTTGTATTGTTGCCCAATAATAACAATAAAAATATTTCTGACTAGTTACAAATTTTAATGTAAGCATACTTAATATCTATCTCTCTGAATGGTCAACATGACTTTGTTTCTTTTTTTCTAAAAGAAATTTCTTATAAATTTTTCTCCTAAGAAAAATTCAGGTCATAGGCTAATACCTATATTCCTTTTTGGATAATTACAAATAGAGCTTTCAGAAATATCTTATTCAAACAAAATATATTAATTTTATTTATACTAATACAAGTTATTATTACAATTAAAAATATGAGCATGCTTAGGATAATAGAGGTTGCCACAGTCAATAAATCACAAATCTGGATTATTTCAGCTACCCCCAAGTTCTCAACAGTTAATTGTCTTCATTTATGTAATAGCGGTAAACTTATTTATTTTATTGTGGTGAGGAAAGAAAAGATAAAATTTTTAGCATAATATCTGGCACAGGTGAATGAGCCTGATGGCTTGCATGGTTGTGGTTGTTATAATTACAACAATTAGCATTTATCGATTCCTTAATTTTTGTTATATACTCTCCTGAGCAACTTAAGTTAGTTTCATTTATGTACCATCCCTTCCCTGAATAAACATAAAGTAAACACAAATCCTTAGGTAGGTACTAATATTTAACCCCATACTCTGTATAAATAAGCAGGCACATCTGTGTTAATTGGCCAAGTTTACATAACTAGTTAATAGTGTAGATGGGTTCCATGATAGCCCTCATTGTGAATGAGGGCACAATGTGTGAATATCTAGCTAAGGAACAGCCATTACTCTACTTAGTGATCTTGCATATATCAATAATTAGCCAAGGAGTGTTTATTCATTTAGCCTTCAAGTGTAAATCTTCTCATCGCAGACCTCCAGGCAGCCAGTACCAATTAATTGGAATTTGTATTTAATTTGAAATCTGTTTATCATCTGGCTCTAAAAGGAAATAATTCTGTTAATTATCATTTTTGTCTAACTAGTAACTAGCCCACTCACTCCAGTCAATCCCATTTGTCCTCTGCATTTGGGCTTGTTCCAGGTGGGATTTTATTATCAAACTGCACATGGAGTGGTAAATGAAAGAGTCAATTTGGTTATGCATAAGGGCAGTAGGATCAGTAATCTCATATTTTACAAAACATTGCTCTCTAGTCATTGATTTGAGGTGAAGCTGATGTATCCCACGATCATTTTCAAATTAGGAGAGTTTTAAAACATACTTACTCTTTGGAAGGAAAGTTATGACCAACTTAGATAGCATATTGAAAAGCAGAGACTTTACTTTTCCAACAAAGGTCTGTCTAGTCAAGGCTATGGTTTTTCCAGTGGTCATATATGGATGTGAGAGTTGGACTGTGAAGAAGGCTGAGCACTGAAGAATTTATGTTTTTGAACTGTAGTGTTGGAGAAGACTCGTGGAAGTCACTTGGACTGCAAGGAGATCCAAAAGGTCCATTCTAAAGGAGACCAATCCTGGGTGTTCTTTGGAAAGAATGATGTTAAAGCTGAAACTCCAGTACTTTGGCCACCTCATGCGAAGAGTTGACTCCTTGGAAAAGACTCTGATGCTGGGATGGATTAGGGGCAGGAGGAGAAGGGGACAACAGAGGATTAGATGGCTGGATGGCATCAGCGACTCTATGGACGTGAGTTTGAGTGAACTCCGGGATGGACAGGGAGGCCTGGCGTGCTGCAATTCATGGGGTCGCAAACTGTTGGACACGAATGAGCGACTGAACTGAACTGAAACATTGTTAAAAGGAAACCCTTCAAATCCATATACCATTTGAAGGTAGACTAAATAGTAATTCACCACCACGGAAGGAGTATTCTTTTCCACAATGTTATCTGACTTGACGTTGTGATTGGCTTTCATATACAACAAGCAGCCGGAAGTAACAGTGTGCATATTCTTGTGATTTAAGAAAAAAAAAAAAATTAGCTTTAGCAAAAGTAGGGTCATAATGGGGACAGTGGCCAGAGATGAGGTCACTGAGTTAGATCTCACAGACAATTCTTTACTATTTGAAATCACTACTAGTTACAATTCTCTTTAACTTTAAATATTCTCAAGAATTGAAATTTCTTTTACACCTATTCTACAACCTCATTCCAGAATGTCCTAACTGAAAGATTAAGGATATATAACGGGGAAACACCAGTACCCCCGATTTTGAAAGTATCTGAGCAGCTTCTTAATGAATCTTTACTCAAAATTATTCAGAACAGAAACGAAAATGTTTATTTGTACTCAGCGAAGATTTAAAACTATAAGACAATATCACTTCTCTCATCTCCATGAGACACTTGCTTTATTTTTTAATAGAAGCCCTTTTCTTTTCTTTGGCTGGGGTGGGGTGGAGGGGGCAGAGCTTCCCTGGTAGCTCAGTTGGTAAAGAATCTGGCTGCAATGCAGGATACCCCAGTTTGATTCCTGGGTCTGGAAGATCCACTGGCGAAGGCATAGGCTACCCACTCCAGAATCTTGGGCTTCCCTTGTGGCTGAGCTGGTAAAGAATCCGCCTGCAATGCAGGAGATCTGGGTTGATCCCTAGGTTCCAACCTAGGGGATCATCTTCTGGAGAAGAGAAAAGCTACCTATTCTCTCAACGAGTCAGATACGACTGTGTGACTTTCACTTCACTTCATATTTTTCAGTATTTTAAAGAATATTCAAAGTATTTATTTTTCTTAGTCACTTAAACTTTAATTTTCTATCTAGTAAATATTGCTAACTCTTTTATCACTTCTTTTTGCCAATGGAAACCACTTTGGATTCAGTCCTTAAAATGAAACATCTAAATCTTATTCTCTGTGGAAAATTTTGCTCAAGATTCAGGGCTGAATTCAAGGGTTATATTATCAAAACAGCTGATATAAAAAGTATAGCACTGAATAATACATATTCTTGTTCTTAAAAGTCTCATGGCCCTCCCAACTACAGGGTGTGTCTGATGTGGAATTTCTTTTGTTTTTCTTTCAATCTGTTTTGCTCTGATTGTGTCCACAGTTGAAAGTTCCTCCCAGTTTTACTAATTTATTCTGGTCTCTCTTTGCTGGACCTCACACAAAGGTCCAGATCTTCCTTTACATATCTCAAACGCTACCAAAAAGCACCGGGATGATCCAGAGAGACTTTGTGGGGTGGGTGGTGGGAGGGGAATTCAGGATTGGGAGCTCGTGTACACCTGTGGTGGATTCATGTCGATGTATGGCAAAGCCAATAGAGTATTGTAAAGTAAAATAAAGTTAAAAAAAAAGTTTTTTTTTGTTACTTCCTCCCACCATGGTTTTAAAAATCAAAGAATCAGTGAAAAATGCTCATTTAATTAAAGTTACTCCACAATATTGTGAAAGTGTTATCTCAACCCTCATTACATCCTTTGTGTCAAATATAGAGTGTTTATAAAACANGTTTAAAAATTTGAAAAAAAAAAGCTTAACTATACTTTATTTCTTTACTCGTGATCATAGGCAGTTTATCTATTAGTAATACCAAAATTCTGGCAGAAACTTCGAAGTAAATGTCTTTCTTTTAGTGAGAAGAGTGTGGCTTCTTTCCCATCCATGCATATAAGCATAAGAGAACACGTCATAGGTTTATTTTGCCTTGTACGAAGCTATCCTCTTGTTTCTTTTTTGACAGCAGACACATACACAGAAAAGTTTTGTTTACATATTAATACTGAAATTTGCATTTTCTTTTTTTGAATTTTAGGTTTGCAAGGGACCTTAGAGAGCTAATATAAAATGATGTCTTTCTCTTCCAAAAGAACATTGCTGAATCTTGAAGAGGATGATAAATTTCACAGCTCTAAGTTTTTCAGTTGCCTTACATGCTGGCTTAATGTTCAAGTACTTCTCATTTTAATAGATGTTTTAATTCTATTTTTGTATTTTAGTAATGCATAAGTGGCCTCTATTTATGTTTCCAAAGCAAAAATCAGGCGTAAACTAATTATCTCAGAAGTTGTAAAATCTGATTCAAATCCTGTTTGATTTCTCAGTAGAATAACAGTGGCTTTTCTACTTTCTCAGTGACTCAGACAGTAAAGCGTCTGCCTACAACGTGGGAGACCCAGGTTCAATCTCTGGGTTGAGAAGATCTCCTGGAGAAGGAAATGGCAACCCACTCCAGTATTCTTGCCTGGAAAACATCCCATGGACAGAGGAGCCTGGTAGGCTACAGTCCATGGGGTTGTAAAGAGTCGGACACGACTGAGCGACTTCACTTTCACTTTCACTTTTTCTATGTAGGGTAGGTGAAAAATAATTACAAAGGAGAAAAATGTGTGCATATAGTATAAAATTACACTTAAAACTGACAGATATAAATAAGCCATATTCTGAAATGATATGTGTTGTTTGGCAAAGATGTATTACAGTAGGATTAGTCACAGATGCAAACAATTTAGAAGATAATTAGAATTACTCTTTGGCATATTGACTGACCATCAGAGACTAAATTTATTTTAATAAGTCTATAATTACAGTACTGTGCTATGATGGATTTGTTTATGAGCCTCCCTCTATTTCATCTCCCCATCCATCCATACATGTCCTTCACAGATAGAAAAACACAAAGGTGCTTTTAATTTTAGGGACTTCTTGTTTTTGATAATGATGTTGCTTGTTACTGTCAATGTTCTAATCATTATGAGAAAAACTGGGTCATGATATGTATTCACAAGAGCATTAACTAATATTTGAAGGGAATAAAATTGTCTAAAATATTAGGTCATTTAAAATTCATACCCATTTACACATTTTCAGATAAGCTCTATTTAAATGATACAAAATATGCAAAATTAGTCAAAATAGCCAAATATGCATAAATTTTTAACATCTTAACCTTATAATTTATTTGTTGGTGTTTATTATAATTCACAATAACATTTTTGCTTTAAAATTTAGAGCTAAGTTTAGAATGTTCACCAGAAGACAGATTCTTCCATCTTTTGGTTACTAATATACTTTCTGAAATTTAAAAGAATTAGTTGGTCAGTTGACTATATGATGCATCTAATACGCTCAGCATAATATCCAATTACATTCAATTTCTATCTCTTCATGCCAACATGTGAATTTGTAGAATTGGTATATCAGAGACATTTTGAAATTTCATTCATTTAAAAATATTTTGACACTGACTTTAGAGAGCGATATTAGTACATTTTTGAGGAATATTCAGATATGGAAACACATGTCAGAAAGCATTATGATAATTTAACATTTTTGTTTAACTAGAAATTCTAATCATTTTGCATGAATCTGTAGACTCTGTATCATCTGAATATAAAATATACCTTAATTTTTATCATACTATTACTGGTGTTCAGAAGTGTTTGTGTCCATTTAAGGACTTATTTGACATATTTGAAGGTAGAATTATATTTGAAAAAATACTGGGGAAATTATTGATATTGATATAAAAATTCATTACATTTTCCAGGAAAGAGTTTCTTCCAGAAAAATCACAAATGATAATTTTAAAGTGCATAATAAGTAACTTTATTTTTTTTTCTTTTTTGTAACTTTATTTTTTATGGCAACTTTTTATTTTGGAATATTGATAAGGATGTGAGTAGATGATGAAAACATGAACATTCATAATACAAAGGGTTATGACTCAGAAATACACACTGCTTTGTGTGTGCACACTGTTCTTATTTCTAAGTAATTTTATATCAGACAAGTTTTCAGATAATAAAACACTTATTGAAGCCAAATGCTGCGAAGATTTAGTATTCAAAAATTTAGAGGACTCACTGTTATATTAAAGAAAAATACAAAAGAAATGGAAAAGATTACAATTTTGCTCAAAGCAATTGCACTAAATTATAAAACAGCAACCGTGCAAAAGAGCCTTTGAACTGGTTCAGAAATGTTTCAGGAAGATACATTAATAAAACATTTTTTCTACTAGTAAATTAAAGAAACCAGTATTCCATTGGAGGGACTCATATACACTGAAACCATTTTATTACAGCGATCTTAATTGTAAACATCATATATTGGGTATTAAAATGTTTAATTATAAGCACTTGGTAGTTAAATGCAAAATATTAGAACTTTATAGCTAGAGGAAATCTTAGCAGTCTTTTAAAAAACATGTACATTCACATCAGTATTACTAAACAGAAGCTTCAAGTAGGGCACATCTATTCCAGAGCTTTCTTTCCCTCCCCCTCTCTTCATAGCAATCCAACTGTGTTAAATCATGCAAAGAGAAAACGAACAAATAATTCACTCCAAGGCTGGAAATCAATGTTGCAGAATACCTGAGAGATAGAGGCCACTCATCAGCAAGCCCAACCAGGCATTAAGAAATTAATGCTGAATAACCGAGAGGATAGGAACCTGCTGTGGTTGTTTGGTTCAACGCTTCATGGGGCTTGGCTCACACAGAGCACATACACTTCAGAAATGTGTGGTAGATGATACTTTCTTACTTAGTCTTTGTTGGGTCTTTGAAGCAGTAATTGGTTGTTGAAATGAGTTGCTCACAATACACTTAGAATTTAATATCCCAAAGTGTAGGCTAGAGAAGCCGGGCTGTTATTTTTGCTTTAAAATTGGTGGCTTAGTTTATGTTGTTAACATTTAAAGCTCTTGGAAAAACAGAAAATTCTAAGACTGGAACAAAGAATTACAATTTCCCTAACATTTTGGGGTTGGAGGAGGAGAGATCTAAAACTTGCAACTTGAAAAGGGTTAAAGCAGAGAGTGTATCTGAAAAAACTCAGATGACTTCTTTTATTCTCTGTCCAAAACATCCCTTTCATTTTGATTGAGCTAAGAGTCCCAGATGGGTAGAAGCTCGGCATCAATTCAAAAGAAACCACTGCTCTATTTATTTTTCAATCACTACGCAGATGCTTTTGGATTTCTTCTGAGTATGGGCATTCTTCCACAGAATGTAGAAATATTTTTAATAGGATTCTTCACAATGTAATTATCTGGAAAGAAATCCAAAGCCACTAATATTTACAAATTGTGTGTTCT
This sequence comes from Neotragus pygmaeus, assembly GCA_006410875.1. NCBI lineage: Eukaryota > Metazoa > Chordata > Mammalia > Artiodactyla > Bovidae > Neotragus > Neotragus pygmaeus. The sequence continues at coordinate 83,642 of SJYV01020513.1, forward strand.
TACTTATTTCAACATGCCTAAACTAAATTCACCACTGGAATGCAACTTCCTTGCACAGACCACAAGATGAATATTATTAATCTGCAGAAATTTTTTTCTCAAATAATATGTATATCAGGAATAATATATATGCCAGTCAATACATGGTAGTTATTCATCATCAGTAGTTATTTTATCTAGCTAAATTTGGTTTCAAAAATGAAAATCTTCATGATGATAAGTGTTCAACTGTGACAAGGTTTGAGTTATATAATACAAAAAAAGTAAACTAAATTCCTCTTTAGTGTTTTCAAACATTAGAAATGTCGATTTAATCAATACATAATCAACATAATTGATTGGGAATGATATTAAATCACATTCAGATATTCATTGAGCATCTTTCAGACACACTAACTTCCTTGATAATTCACAAACATCTAAAAAACCCTTCTGTCTTAAACAAGACATCTGTGTCCTCTGCCTAGAATTCTCTTCTTGAGAAATCTGCATACCTTTCTCCCCTAACTCCTTCCAGTGCTTACCAGGGTACTATTGAGGGCCACATAGCTTGTGGCCAGCACAACTCAGGAGGCACCATTCATGCAGATTACAGTGAAGGATGCTCTGGAGTTGTGTGGTATTGCAACCCTTGTGTTTATATTACATATAGCACCTTGGGGCTTCCCTGGTGGCTCAGACGGTAAAGTGTCTGTCTGCAATGCAGGAGACACAGGTTCGATCCCTGCATTGGGAAGATCCCCTGGAGAAAGAAATGGCAGCCCACTCCAGTATTCTTGCCTGGAAAATTCCATGGACACCGGAGCCTAGTAGGCTACTGTCCCTGGGGTTACAAAGAGTCGGACACGACTGAGCGACTTCACTTCACTTCATAGCACTTTGTGAAACAGGCCTTCCCTAAGCAATGCTTAAACCAATATTCCCCTCCTCAATATTCCTTGCCCCTTCCCTTCCTTGAATTCATTTTTGTAGTATATGCAAACTATAGGCACATGCAAAATAATGCTTTTGCTTATTTCCCTTCTAGAACACATAACTTGGTGGACTACAATCCACAGGGTTGCACACGATTAAAGTGATTGAGCACAGTACTTTAGGAATATATACTCCATGAAGATATGGTTATTTTCTATTTTCCTATGGATGCATTTCTAGCACCTAGAACAGTAGTAAGGAATCAATAAATAGCATTTGTTGGATAAACAATCTGTGCCATATATTCTACTGATTAATTGAGAGAGAAGGAGCTGGGAAGCAGACAGAAGCTGAACAGAAAGAGACAGCAAGAGAGTTTGAGGGCAAATTTAACATAAAAGATCTTATGTTTCAGGGGAGAAGAGATTAAAAGAAAAACAACAACTCTTCAAATTAGGAGAACAAAGACAACTATGGAATGAAATGCATGATATAAATATAGAAATTGTTATGAATGTACCGAAAAACCCCAGCAATATATGGGCTAATTCAGAGTTCACAAATAGAGATGCAGTGAAGAAAAAAATGAGTATAAAAATTTAGGTCATTCACATCCTTCTTAACAGAGTCACTGCAACAAAATTTTGTTAAAATTGTGGTAAAAGAGGAGGCTTGCATTTGGACAAGAATGGCAAGTTCCTTCCTTGGTCAGCTCAAGTATGTGCTAAATATCCATCCAAGCATAAGTATGTTTACCATAGTGGATTCTGCTGCTGCTGCTGCTAAGTTGCTTCAGTCCTGTCTAACTCTGTGCGACCCCATAGATAGCAGCCCATGAGGCTCCCCCGTCCCTGGGATTTTCCAGGCAAGAACACTGGAGTGGGTTGCCATTTCCTTCTCCAATGCATGAAAGTGAAAAGTGGAAGTGAAGTTGCTCAGTTGTGTCTGACTCTTGGCGACCCCATGGACTGTAGCCTACCAGGCTCCTCCATCCATGAGATTTTCCAGGCAAGAGTACTAGAGTGGGGTACCATTGCCTTCTCCCCCTCGATAGTCATGCAATTATATAAGGGATCAGTGGATAAGGACAAGTTTTAAAAAATTATTCAATTTTTTATTTCACTGATAAAATTATTTTAGATAAAATTCTTTGCCATGGACACCTTAATGTTTAAATAATAATGCANGAAAAGCTGACTTCAAGCTCGACATTCAGAAAACTAAGAGCATGGCATCCAGTCCCATCACTTCATGGAAAATAGATGAGGAAACAGTGACTTTATTTATTTATTTATTTATTTAGGCTCCAAATTAACTGAAGATGGTGATTGCAGCCATGAAATTAAAAGATGCTTACTCCTTGGAAGGAAAGTTATGACCAAACCAGACAACATATTCAAAAGCAGAGACATTACTTTGTCAACAAAGTTCCATCTAGTCAAGGCTATAGTTTTTCCAGTACTCATGTATGGATGTGAGAGTCGAACTGTAAAGAAAGCTGAGCACTGAAGAATTGATGCTTTTAGACTATGGTGTTCGAAAAAACTCTTGAGAGTCCTTTAGACTGCAAGGAGATCCAACCAGTCCATCCTAAAGGAGGCAAGTCCTTCATTGGAAGGACTGATGTTGAAGCTGAAACTCCAATACTTTGGCCACCTGATGCAAAGAGCTGACTCATTTGTAAAGACCCTGATGCTGGGAAAGATTGAGCACAGGAGGAGAAGGGGATGACAGAGGATGAGATGGTTGGATGGCATCACTGACTCAATGGACATGGGTTTGAGTGAACTCCAGGAGTTGGTGATGGACAAGGAGGCCTAGAATGCTGTGGTTCATGGGGTCACAAAGAGTCAGACATGACTGAGTGACTGAACTGAACTGAACTGAAAGTATCAAATATACAGCCAGAAAAAGCAATTGATACTTACATATTTTGCAAATAAGCACATTTTTCCCATGAAATGCTATAAATTTTCATGTATATAAAATGAAAAAAAGCTTTATTTAGCGAGAATGTTACTAAACAAAATGTACAGTTGCTGATTAATAACTTTCAATGAGTTGACTTGCAGAGAATTGTATTTTGGCAAGTTGGCTATAAGCCAGATGATTGATAGACAACCTATCATTCTTCTCCCAACATTACAGGTATATAGGCACACACACACAGACGTACACACTCACACACATAGTATACAGTTAAAACTGCCCAGAACATACTAAGGCAGGAAATGGGGAGACATGTTGATAGTAAAGCATGCAGTTTTGGAGGTGTAAGGCAAACATATAGAGTTAAATTGCATGTGTGCATGCTAAGTCGCTTCAGTTGTGTACTTCTGTTTGCAACCCTATGGATTATGGCCTGCCAGTCTCCTCTGTCCATGGGATTCTCCAGGCAAGAACATTGGAGTGGGTTGTCATGTCCACTTCCAGGGAATCTTCCAAACCCAGGGATAGAATCTGCATCTCTAATGTCTTCTGCATTGGCAGGTGGGATCTTTACTGCTAGCACCACCTGGGAAGCCCATTTATTTTGTTCGTTTTGTTCAGTTAGGAATATTGTGACAAAAAGTCTCTGATAGGATGCATATCAAGAGTATGGAGCATATCAAATCATCTATCTATACTAAATCTTCACAGAAACAGGGAACTAGGGCAGGGCAGGACCCACAATCAATACAGCAGAACCAGACCAGATAGATGCCCCATACCCCCAAATTATAGCAGAACTTACAATACAACCCTAAAAAGAAAACCCAACTAGTATATGAGTATAGCCAGGAAAAAAAAAAAAAAAAAACCTTCATACAGTCTTGACACATTTGTATCAGGGCAAATATTACTGAAGAAAAATAAAGTATGAATTAACAATTGAAAATGACTAGGGGACCAGTGGAAGTAGAGATTCCATTCCAAAGACTTATAGGAAGACAAACAAATATCTTTAACCTGATTTGCTGTAAGAAACAAAACAAAAAGGTAATGGTTGAAATTCTAAAAAATAAAATAAAATAAACAAAAATCTTGAATATAAATTAACAATTACAGGTTGTAGAGAAAGAAGGGAAATGAGGAAGAAACAGCAAGAAACACAAGGACAAAACTAACAAATTAAATGGAGCAGAAGTTGAAAAGGAAGCATCAAAATGTATCTAAATTAATATTAGAGATACTCAATATAGATCTTTTATTTGAGGAAAAACTAAAAAACAAAAGGAGGCAAATTTTGAAAAATTGCTCAAAGTACAAGGGTAAGAATAAAGAGATTAAAATGAATAAGATAATGCTAAAAACTGATAGAGAAAAGGAAAACCCGTTTTAACACATATACATACATGACCCAGACCCTAGACTTCAGAAGATCTGTCCCTGGCTTCTGTGCTTGTAGGGATATACTGGGCCAGAGATGGGATTTTGGAGGGGAAGACACACAATTCTCTTAAGGTCCAGCCCTCTGTCAGTCAGAATTTTGTTCTGCTGCAGCCAGACCCCAAGGGAACTCCTTAGCCCTGCCGACCAAGGAAATGCCAACAAGTCCATTGATTAGAGATACTTGGGAAAACAGACTCCCAAGGAGACCTTGTGTGTCTTTCCCACAGAAGGCCTTAAAGGATCAGGCTTAAAGGACCTAGAAAGCTCTGCATCTGGAGTGCAGTGTGCAGAATCCACATTCTCAAAAAATGACCTTAGGGCTGGGGTGATTTCCTATGCACAAAGGTTGCAAGGGCCTGGATTCCAGAGGGCAGATGCACTGCTAGTGAACTGTGCTTGCACGTGCCCCAACCCCACCTCAACCTGACAGTCAGGATCCCTGGGGTCTCTGGGTCTGGGCAAGCATGGCCTGACCACACTGAAGCACTTCCAGTGAGCATGAAATTTTAAAGACAATAAAAGATTTATAGATAACTTTAAGGAAGGAAGACAATTGAAGTGGAAATGGCCTTCAAGCTGGAAGATTACTTCCTCACGATGAAATAATAAGATGCTACTCATATCAGAGTAAAGTCTTTCTTATCCCAAGTGTCAGTGCTCTTTAGCTAGAGATCTCCATGAACACACACTGCAAAATTTTAAAAAGTTGACTATTGACTCATTGCAAAGAAAGAAATCAAACATTGTGAAGCATTGTAAGGCTCCTTGATAAGAGGTATTGTTAGATTTATAGGTTTAGAGAAAGTGATGCTTTGCTCTGGAATAGGTGTTGTCTGGAAATGGTTTTAATTCTATGATTGCGTATCTTAAAAATTGTTATTTAGAAAATGATAGGAATGACTGTAGATAACTGTGTACAGGGAGCTATAGACAGATAGATCTTTAATTGGTAAAGAAACAGTGGCCATTCACATTGGATAGGTGAACGTTTGGTCATTGCTGTAGTTTATTTTTATATGATTCTAGTTGTTTTATATAAGTTCACTTCATGACTGTGGAGCAGTCTTATGTTTGTCTTAATATATCAAGATCAAAGAGTGGTCTTAACTACTGTTTGTATTCTGAAAACTTTTATATTCAGTAGAACACAAAGACTAGCTATAATTACATAGCTATGACTGACAGGTTAGCTCCTGGCAACAACAGGCCAGTTCCTGACTGTCAGAACTGTATTTTTGTATATCCTCTCCCTCCTTTTTCTACCCAGACAAATAAAGTCGGGCTGCAGGACATTAATCTATGATATAAAGAGCTCCATCATTGCTAAAATTTTGCTGATCAGAAGACTGTTCAGAAAATATTGCCTGTGGTTGTATTGATATTTGTCTCTCCTGCTTCTTTTGTGACAGGATGAGTTGATGAATGCTCCGACTTGACAATGAATGTGTGGTAGCATTTAATATTCTGAGCAGAATGTATCAGCCAACTTCAATACAAGCAATTATCAGAAACAGCAGTGCTGGCTTCAGGTAAGCAGATCTTGATTCGTCTATCTCTCTGGGTATGCTTCATTTCTCCAAATATTGGGATGGCAGCTGGCCAGGCAACCTCAATCCTTGGATGAATCCAAGAAAAATCACTGAGTCTGAGTTCGTCCAACATTTACTAATGTCAGTTTCCAGACTTTTTACATCTTGGAGCTGAAATTGAAAGCCCATTTAACTAATTTTTAACCTTAGGTATCTACAGTGTTTCCTAGCTTACAAGGAAATCTTAGAACTGTAGAAGGAACCCAACAATTAATTTAATTTAACCTAATTTTGCAGCAAGACAATTACCAATAAATGACAGTAATTTTACAAATACGTAAAGTACACCCTAATTTGTCCCTGGTACAAATAGTCATAATATCATGATTTGAGTACATCTTTACCTAGTATGTCAAGTTCTGTAACTTATTCACTTCCTTCTCCATTACATTTTTTTTTTTCATTTTGATTCTCTGTAGCTCTATCCTTACTTTGTTGCTTTGATTTTTCTAGTTCTGATATGAGTATCTCTCTCTTTTTCTTAATTTCTGTTAAATGTATTTGAATTTAATAAAACATGGAAATATATAAATATTAAAAACTTATTTTACATTTTTGGCTCTGAAGGTTTGATTAAGATAAATGATTTAATGATGCTCCTAAATTTAGGATTTCATGTTACGTGATCTCATTACAGCCCACAAGAAATAAAATTAGCAAATGTTAGTTTATTATCTTAAAGAAAAACTCATATATCATTTTGTTTCCAAATATTTTATTAATTCTTGAAGGGTCGGTAATGATATTTTCTTTTTGCTTCTTGCAAGGATAGGGATTTAAAAAAAATCACACATTGTTTAAGTAAACTGATACGTCCTTTCACAAACTGGTCTCTCACACAGAGGATATGGAGAGATTTACAAAAGAGGTAACACTCCAGATTGGTATGCAGCAGTGTTAATAAGCAGGGGAATTTACCTACTAGGTTTGTCTTGAGAGGCCAGAACATGAATATCTCCACACTCATCTGCCAGAATCTTAAAAGCTTTTATAGAGACTTCAATTAGGCTCAATCACCTATTCCATTCAGATGTTATAAACATCACCTTCTTATGTCCTTGGAATAGCTCCTGATGTGGGAACAGTAGACAGAATATATATTCCAAAGACAGAGGAGGGAGCTTTCGATTGCCTGGGTCCAGCTGGAGGGCCAAGGGAGGTCACATCCTCTTGATCACCTCTTCTAACACCATGTAACACACAGCAGGAGAAAAATAAGATGATGACTAAAGTTCACAAAACAAAACATCAATAAGAAATATTAAGAGGCCATTTATTAAGATGTTCTTTTGAGCTCTGCCAGAAAATATATATGTATTTGTATTTTTTTTCCAAACAGTGACAGAGGTCACAAAATATAATTTGGATATGTAATAAGGATGGTTTAACATCTTAATTTTATTCCCTTCTCCAGGGAAATAATATTCAAACTATATTTAATGTAAACTTTTTGTATGAATTATAATTTAAAAATCATTTGGACTTTTTTAAATCAGTAAAAGTTAATGAAACAAAAATTTAAGTCATTTAAAGGACCATATTTTACCACAACAGAATAAAATATAATTAATGCATTTTAAAACATCTTGGCTAGAACTATAAATTAATGAAAGTATTTACATTATTATGTTCCACAAATATTATGCAGATGGACATAACCTTTCTAAGTCATTCAGAGTCATTTTAATGTTTATCTTTAATCAACAGTGGAGTAGACTGTTTTAACATCTGAAGTTTGAAACATAAGACATATTATTTAATTTTATCAGAAAATCTTGCAACCTTTAGTTTATAACTGATAGTTGGTTTGCACAAATGAAAGTGCCATGACATGACTAGATAATTGCTAAGTTACATTATCAAGTGAAAATTTTGCAGTTAGCTAGTTTGATTCCCTTGCTTCTTAGTACACACTTAAATACCAATTTATGATACATTGATAAAAATTATTATTCAAAGATTTTTCATTAGAAATTTTCTATAAATAGGTGTGACATATATTACACAAGTGTACACATGTGTGTGGCATTGGAGCGGAGAGAACTAAAGAGCCTCTCGATGAAAGTGAAAGGGGAGAGTGTAAAAGCTGGCTTAAAACTCAACATTCAGAAAACTAAGATCACGGCCTCTGGTCCCATCACTTCATGGCAGATAAATGGGGAAATAGTGGAAACAGGGTCAGACTTTATCTTTAGGGGCTCCAAAATCACTTCAGATGGTGACTGTAGCCATGAAATTAAAAGATGCCTGCTCCTTGAAGAAAAGTTATGACCAACCTAGATAGCTTATTAAAAAGCAGAGACATTACTTTGCCAACAAAGGTCCATCTAGTCAAAGCTATGGTTTTTCCAGTAGTCATGTACGGATGTGAGAGCTGGACTATAAAGAAAGCTGAATGTCAGATAATTTATGCTTTTGAAATGTGGAAGTAGCACAGTGGTAAAGAATCCACCTCCCAGTGCAGGAGATGCAGGAGATTCAGGTTCAGTCCCTGGGTCAGAAAGATCCCCTGGAGTAGAAAAGTCAACACACTCCAATATTTTTGCCTGGAGAGTCCCATGGACAGAGCATCCTGGAGGGATATAGTCCATGGGATTGCGAAGAGTTGGGCAGGACACCATGCACACGTGTATCATATATCAGAATTCACAAGTAAAGAGCAATACCTTAGTGTTTAATACAGATACTACAGGAAGAGGGAAGATTTAGAGAAGGTAGGTGATAATGTTTGACAAACAGTGCATAGGGTATCAGAAGGGAGACTAAAAATATACAAGATAGAATGTTAGAAGGAAATTTGCTCAGCCATAGATGAACACAAGTTATTTTTGTCCCACTCAAAGCCACAAAAATCAACAAAACCCTTACACCATGAATCTAGAATGCTTTGAGGGAGATAAGCATATACCAGTAGTTTTTCTTCCTTAGTTTTGGCAAATCTTTTATATTTTAGTACTAAAACACATTAAAGCAGAATAAAAAATCTTACATAAATAACCAGCTATAAAAATCCAATGAGTATACCTATATATAAAGATCTTTTAATTATTTATCTTTAAGTTACTTATAATACTTGAGGTAAGATTAAATGAAAAACATGATTTGGGGTACAGATATGCCAAAGATTAACACAATATCAGAAAACTAAAAAAAAGAGAAGAGAATTTGGATTTGAATCAGGATGCAACTTAAAATATTTGCTAAATATCATTTTGTCTGAATATTGGAGAAATAGTAACTAAGAATTAAGTAAAGAGCCCGTTTGTAGTTATATTTTTACATTGATTTGCACAGTTGTACTATTGGTGGTTTACTGAACTGTTTAGAGTGCAGTCTCTAAGATGTGCTCATTAACCATTTATTCAACAAATACTTTCCAGGTGCCTATTATGTGCCAGATATTATTTTGTGTGGTAAGCTGCAGTTAAAGTTAAGTCAGTTGACCTCAGGACACATACATCCTAGGAGGCAGAAACAGGTAGGCAAGATTGGAAATAAGAAAACTGTGTATTGACAGGATACAATTACATAGTGTGGCAAGCATATTATGTATATATAATGAAAAAGGCCATAGGGTAAAGCAACTGAGATCCCTGGCGTGGGTGATGAGCAGGTTGCAGTATTCTACAGGGAATCAATATGAAGATGAGATATGAGCAAACACTTGGAGGCAGAGTTAAATTAAATCAACAGATATATAGGGGGAAGAGTATTCCAGGCATGGAAATAGACAGTGTAAAGTCATAGAATATGCATGGCATGTTGGAGAAATAGGATGGAGTTGAGTGTGGCTGGCATGGAGTAAGCAAGGTAGGTAACTAAGGCACTAATGCCTGGTCTGGCCTTGATTCATGATTCCAGTATTCTTAATCCCTTCTCAGCTGAGTTACCTTCAAGGGCCAAAGAAGGGCCCTGGAACTGCCACTTCTCCCTGTTAAAACTGGTGTGCAAAAGCTTTGTTATGATTCATCTAGTGCAGTTTCTGTGGTGCTATCCAGATTCAGAAGCCCCTTCTCCATCTATAGGAAACTCTTCACAATTTTTAAAATGGTTGCTTCCTCTATACCAAAATTTAAGGTATGAAAATTGGCCTTACTGTAAAGAGGTATTTATACATTGAGCATGCCTCTCTGTTTAGATGAACACAGTGTTTCCAACTACAGGGGCTTCGCAGATGGTGCAGTGGTAAAGAACGAGATACAAGATATGCAGGTTCGAGCCCTAGGAGGGAAAGATCTCTTGGACTAGGAAACGGCAACCTAATCCAGTTTTCTTGCCTCGGAGATCCCATTGACAGAGAAGCCTTGCAGGGTATGGTCTATGGGGTCATAAAGAGTTGAACATGACTGAGCCTGCTTTTTTTTTTTTTTCCCCCAATGATGTCTTTATTATATGTTACTTGAATTAGTCTTATCAGTTCATTTATATTTTAAAATAAGGTTTTCATTCTAAATTTTCTATATTTTAAAAATGTATTTTTAAAGATCCAGGTAATAGAGTTTATATTTATTTTTTCTTGCTGGGTCCTAGTGGTCTCTCTGTGAGAACCTGCTAAATACAATGAATTTTTAAAGGTTTCAAAAATTAAATCCTATATTAAAAAAAAAAAAAACAACATAACTTTTGCTTGTCCTTCACTGTGGTGTTTTTGTTGTTGTTGTTGTGTAAAATATCAGCATACAAACATCATATAGGAAGAACATATTCTGAATTATCTTTCAAACATCACCTTATGGTTTCCTGTGTGCTTCTGACAGTGGGGAATATTTTGGCATTGTAGATTCATGGTTTCCTACTTGTTCTTACACATGAGCCAAATGGATAAACAGCTGGGAGCTCCTAGCCATGGAGAAGTGTATTCAGAATCACTGACATAGAGCATAATCTTAGTAGCTCCTTAACTTTTGCTATGTAACACAGATTAAGAGAAAAATAAATAAAACATTTTAAAATTAAGAAAATAAAAATGAATGTTTTTCACAATTGCATAAAATAATTTATATGTCTCTTTATAAACTCTAAATATACAATGAATAGACAAAACAAAATAACTGAAAATGAAGGTACCTGACAAAGGCCAAATATCTGACTATCTTTGTGTTTTACTAAGGCTTATATTGATTTGTCAGGGGTGAAAACAAAGAAAAACCCTAAATACATTTTGTTGTCTTAAGTAGTAGTGAAATTATTAAAAAAAAAATCATCCACTAGGCATGACATTTCTGCCTACCATGTATATCAAAACAACTTATGGAAGTCTCCNTTGATTTGTCAGGGGTGAAAATAAAGAAAAACCCTAAATACATTTTGTTGTCTTAAGTAGTAGTGAAATTATTAAAAAAAAATCATCCACTAGGCATGACATTTCTGCCTACCATGTATATCAAAACAACTTATGGAAGTCTCCCATATGGATTATTGCTCTAATTCATCTCTAAACAGTTTTTATTTTCACATTTAAATATTCCATTGTGGACACAAAATCTTTATAAAAGGCCTTTTTATAACTATAATTTAATTCACATAAATACTTTATATTTCTTAGTGCTTGTTGCTTTAAACTTTTAAAACATTGCTTCCAAGTCAATCAATGTGATACACCACATAAACAAATTGAAAGATAAAAACCATATAGNCACAAAATCTTTATAAAAGGCCTTTTTATAACTATAATTTAATTCACATAAATACTTTATATTTCTTAGTGCTTGTTGCTTTAAACTTTTAAAACATTGCTTCCAAGTCAATCAATGTGATACACCACATAAACAAATTGAAAGATAAAAACCATATAGTTATCTCAATAGAGGCAGAGAAAGCCTTTGACAAAATTCAACATCCATTTATGATTAAAAAAAAAAAAATCTCCAGAAAGCAGGCATAGAAGGAACATACCTCAAAATAATCAAAGCCATACACAATAACTCCACAGAAAACATTATCCTCAATGGTAAAAAATCAAAAGCATTTCTCCTAAAGTCAGGAATAAGACAAGGGTTCCCACTTTCACCACTACTATTCATCATAGTTATGGAAGTTTTAGCCATAGCAATCAGAGAAGAAAAAGAAATAAAAGGAATCCAGATTGGAAAAGAAGAACTAAAACTCTCACTGCTTGCAAATAACATGATCCTCTACATAGAAAACCCTAAAGACACCACCAGAAAATTACTAGAGCTAATCAATGAATACAGTAAAGTTGCAGGATATAAAATTAACACGCAGAAATCCCTTGCATTCTTCTACACTAACAATGAGAAAACAGAAAGAGAAATTAAGGAAACAATCCATTCNGAGGGAGAGGGAGAGGGTGGGATGATTTGGGAGAATGGCATTGAAACATGTATACTATTATGTAAGAAATGAATTGCTAGTCTAGGTTCGATACAGGATACAGGATGCGTGGGGCTGGTGCACTGGGATGACTCAGAGAGATTATATGGGGAGGGAGGTGGGAGAGGGGTTCAGGGTTGGGAACTCATGTACAGTTGTGGCATAGTCATGTCAATGTAGGGCAAAACCAATACAGTATTGTAAAGTAAAATAATAATAATAATAAAATAAATAATAAAAAGAAAAACAGGTAGAGTTATAGGTGAATGGTAAAGCGATAAAGCATCTGCCTACAATGCAGGAGATTCGATCCCCGGGTCAGGAAGATCTCCTGGAGAAGGCAATGGCAACCCACTCCAGTACTCTTGCCTGTACTCCAGTACTCCTCACAGAGGAGCCTGGTGACTACAGTCCATGGGGTTGCAAAGAGTCGGACACGAAGAGCTACTTCACTTTCACTTTCACATAGGAAATAAAGAAGGAAGGAAGGAAAGAATATAGGGAAAGAATAGATAAAGGAAGTCATACTCACTCAAAGCTAATAAATATTGAAAAAAAAATAACCAGTGATTGAAAAAATACTGAGGAGTGTATTGCTGTTTATCAGAAACATAATACCCAGTGCAGATATGAGGAAGATTTCTCTCATGTGTAACAGATATATTAGAAAGAGAGGAGTAGTATTCCAGGGACTCTTCCCTCCCTTCACAGAAGGCCTGCAGGAATAAAATTAAGAACATGGACTGTCACCTTAGTGTGACTGTGTGTGTCAGAGGACAAAATGCACAGATGATAAATGGAAATTATATAATCAAAGTTGGATTTACTTACTTTTATAGAGGAAAGATATCATTCAGTTATTTTTACATTTGAGATAGACTTTACTGAGTAGGTTATATATCTAATTTGCAATAGATAAGTCTGAAGGAAGATTAGAGATAGAAACATAAATCAGTGAGAGATCTTTGAGTCTGTTTCCTTGTAGAGGAGATCCCTTCAAACACATTAACTCAGCTGGAAAGAGTCTAGAAAAAAAAAAAATTGCTTTTACCAGTATGCACTCAGAGGCTGTGCCATTTCACTTTAACCTCTGGACAGTCATGGAAGAAATTTGTGGTGAGCCTAATAGAAAAAGGTTAAAGTTAACATATAGGAATGGCCAGAAGGCAAACTTCTTTATGAAAACTTTTCTTTTAGTGAGTTAATAAGATTTCAAACAACCCTAATGTTGCAATATAATCCACTGTAAATACATATGTAATAAATAGCTCAAATATATTCAACATGGAAGTACATAGTTTTTTAAAGATAAAAATTGTTATCATTTAAAACTTTAAAATATAGGTGCATAGTTATTGTTTTGTTGTTGTTTAGTTGCTCAGTAATGTCTGACTCTTTGGACCCAGTGGACTGTAGCCTGCCAGGCTCCTCTGTCCATGAGGTTTCCCAGGCAAGAATAATGGAGTGGGTCACCATTTCCTTCTCCAGGGATCCTCCCCACCCAGGGATTGAACCTGCATCTCCTACACTGGCAGACAGATTTTTTACCATGGGCAGGTTTATCACAGCCCTCAGAGAAGTTCCTCTATATTGCCTTACTTACCTCCTAATGAAGGACATTGCTACAGCTGGAATTATAGGTGGCCAATTACCTTTATTTTTACTGGAGGAATTTCAGTAAACCCGCTTTTTAGACAAAACTGGAAAGGAAAAGGAAAGGAAATTAAAATGTATGTTGTTACATGCATTAAAAATGTACTACGTATGTGAAAACTATCTGACCAGTTTAAAAGAAAATCAAACTGTAGCCATAGCACTTTAAAAAAAAAAACTGTAGCCACAGCATAATTTAAGACATTAAGAAAAGTTTATATTTAGAAGTCCCTGTGTGTACACTCAAGAGTTTCTTTAGGTTCTCTTCCTAAGGGAATAATAACAACTATTATATCATTTATAAATAAACAAATATATTTTTTAGATCACACTTAACTGCACTGGTTGATACTGTTAAGAACCAAACTCTGCACACCGAAAAAAACAAAGCAGAAATATAAGTTTATGGCAAGGGTTTTGATCAGCACACTAGGACATGCAGGGCTAAAAGAGCAGTGAGTTTCAAGGTGCTCACAGAGTAAGGGATTTTTATGGAGTAAACACAGAAGTCATTTGGTTTTTTCAGCTGGTTGGTTGCCTAGTGGAATGGTAGCTGAGTCAGTGGAACAAGGAAGTCCAGAGACATCATGAGCAGCCTTGGACTTTGGAGAGTAGCTGGTATCTTCTGATTTCTGAGAAGAGTTGTAAATTCCTGTAACGTTATGTTGTTTCCTTTATGCACCTCCTGAATCTGCTCCATTTTGTCCCTGACCTAAGTGATTTCATTTTAGTTTGGTGTTACAATTTGAAAATGAATTTTAAAATGGTTTCTCCCTGTAACAGTGGTTGAGAAACTCCAGTGTTCCATATCAGTCACAATACATTGTTTTAATTTAATTTTTAGCCTTTCCAGTCTGTTATATATAAAATGCACTGTAATTTCAATTTTCATTTCCCTGATAATTGATCAAGTTAAGCAAATGGAAAAAAGTGATTCTTAGTTAAAAATTTTAAAATGTAGCTTCAAATAAATGGTTAATATTTAAGACATTGAATTCTATTTATCCTGTACAGAAAGGCTTTTTATTCCAAATTAAAATTAAAAAATTTAATTTTTTTTTAGAAATTTAAAACTTCTTCATTAACTGAAACCTATGCTTTTCATTGTTTTTTTAGGAAAATCTGTAGAACTTTTCAGAAGAAATTTTACTTAAGAATAGCAATCAAGACACTTTGTAGGACAAAAAAAACATTAATAATAAATAATACTTTGTTATTACTCATGATATTATTCTCTCTCAAATTTAATAGCTTACAATGGTTGTTTTTTTTTTTTTTTTTTTTTTTTTTTTGGCAGTGTAAGGAAATTAGCTCTGCTTCCTGGCACAATTAGTTATAAGTCCTTCATTTTCATTCTGTTGTAGACTGAAGGACAAATCAGTGATAACAGAATCAAGCACTTGGGTAGTCAGCTAAGATTCTTGTCTCGCAGTAATTTATCATGTAAATGTGCCTGCTTTTTTTGTTAATGGAAATTTGAAAACAGCTTTCTGCATGATTGAAGATTTTGTTGTAGCACATCCCAATATATAAGAAATATAACTTTTCTCTGCAAGATAGTAGGATGATCAGTGTGATAACTTTTGAAATGTCATAATTAGTTACATATATGTATATTTTTCCAAACCATCATACACATCTATTGTGTATGTAGTATTGCCCTCTAAATATAAAGTTTAAAATATTATAAAAATCTGTGAAAAATAATATCTTGGAAAATCATTTATAAAGTATATATGTGTATATTTTCTTTCCTTTTAACCTGTCTTCAAGATTTTACTGCTGCTATTTATTTGCTAAGTCATGTCCGACTCTTTGGATCCTGTGCTCTGTAGCAGGTCTGGCTCATCTGTCCATGGGATTTCCCAGGCAAGAATACTGGAGTGGGTCACCACTTCCTATTCCAGGGGATCTTCTGGACCTAGGAATGGAACCTGTGTCTCCTGCTTGGCAGGCAGATTCTTTACCACTAAGCCACCTGGGAAGTCCTCTTAAGGTATTAAAGCAATATTAAGACAGCATCTACATTAATAAATGTGTCTATTGAATATATAATAACATGAAAAAAATCTAGGTGATTATTAGTTTGAATCAGATAAATAAATGTTTACACATGTATAGAATACAGAATTTATTTTTCTTAGGGCTTTCAGCACCATTTAAAGAAACTAAAGTTGTTTTCATCTAAATATATAATATATGAAGTAGATATTGCAGCTAATAGCTAAAAATATAGGTATGCTCAAATATTTGAGGCTTATCCTTAAGGAAAGAATATGCCAATGGATCCATGGCTATGAAAGTAAAATGATAACTTTCAAAGTAGTTTTTAACCCATCCTGAGGGAAACTGAATTTTTTCAATTAAAGTAGTCATTCTTTACTAAAAATCACTCCACTATTGTATTGAATTGACTATATGGGGGATTTAGCTGTGGGATTATAATTTTATAGCTTGCTTCATATTTTGTTGTCAAATTATTTCAGTTGACCTAAATATACAGTCAATTATATTATCTAAATATAAGGTCAATTTTACTATCCAATTTTTTTTATTTCTTGTTTGAATATACTTATACTTTCAATTGGGACTTCCCTGGTGGCTCAGACAGTAAGGTATCTGCCTATAATGTAGGAGACCAGGGTTCAGTCCCTAGGTTGGGAAAATCTCCTGGAGAAGGAAATGGCAACCCATTCCAGTATTCTTGCCTGGAAAATCCCGTTGGTGGAGGAGCCTGGTAGGCTACAATCCAGGGGTTGCAAACAGTTGGACACAACTGAGGGAATTCACTTTCATACTTTCAATTCTAAGATAATTTTTCAATAATTTAAAAAATATTAAAATATTATTTTAATTACATTTTTGAAAAAATATACACACATATATATTAACATATATATATGCAAACAATGTTGTCTTTGATTTAGTATCCACAATCCATGGGATCACAGGAGTCGGACAGGATTTAGTGACTAAACCACCAGCACATCATAAGTCTCCTTGGCCATTACAATTGACCACAGTAAGTCTTTTTTTAGTATAGCTCTCTCTCTCTCTTTTTTTTTTTTTTTTGATATCCCCTATCTAGGATTTCTGCTGATCCATTTGCATAGTTAATAATTTCAAGATGTCATTGTTTACAACCATGTTTCTCTGAAGTTATTGTTTCCATGTCACTGCAATGACAACCTTTTGTAACTGATTGACCAACTAAGAAGCCCCGTAACTGTCACAAACATTTCCTTTGAGAGAATCAAATACACAATGGCAGTAGTGAGTACTGTTGTGGGATCTAACAAATCCCTAGCTGTAAGATTCAATGAGACATCTGTACATTGCTATAAAGTGTTGGAAATTATACACAGAGTGCAAAATGCTTTTTGTTATGTGTCTATCCAAAAATTTAAGGCATTTTACAAGTATAATATATTGTTATTCCCCATTAACATATAGGTAGAGCTAAGTTTCTCTATATTTACTGGACAGGAAAAGTTTGCATTGTTTTACAGAAAACTTATTGTATAATACATTTACTTTCTCTTGAAATTTTTAATCATGTTATTGCTTCCATGATTATTATGTCTCTTCTGTCCAAGATAGTCTGCTTCCCATTGCTGACATGGATATTACAGATATCCTCAGTACAGAGTAATGTATGTGACTTTATGAAAGTATGATTTGACCCAGTACAGCCAAAAATAAATAAATCTTTAAACAAAGAGTGGTTCATACATTTGCTATACAGTCGTGGATGGAATATCCCAACATGCAGAATTGGACATGTAAATTATCCACACTGGGCATTGTGATTTCATTGATACTATGGATATGTTTAAAGACTATGGGAGGTCTATAATTGTAACTTAAGAAGATAAACCTAGTCATTCCTGGAAAAAATCATCAGTGTAGGTAAGTTTGTTTATCTTCTGTAAAAGAGGTGTACAAGATGGACAGGATATTGAAAAAGTCCCTTTGGTCAGGAGTCAATAATAGATGCAATATTTTGCATTTTGAATAAAACTCATTTCATAAACATTACTGAAAAGGTAAGTTGAAGATGAAAACCCTTAGGGCAAGAAAGATTTTTTGAAGATCTTTCCTAATTAAGACAATCATTAGTTAGTTTATCTATGGAAATCTCAGAATGTATTTTACTTCATAATATGACTGATTCCAGTTTAACCGCTGAGCTTCAACAACTGTTGTTTTCCACCTTTTTTTTTTTTCCCCCCCCAGGAGAGACTGATAAGCAGCAAAACTGACTACTGTGGACATTTTAATATTCAGTTCACCTCTTTCGCCCTTTGCCTTGGGGAAGCAGACACATATTGCAAACCTGAATGTTAGCAAGATTTGGAAAAATTCACCTCAGGGAAATTAAAACTGCAGATACAGTCAAGGGACCTCTGATTACAAATAATCCATAAACAGCATTATTTCACAATACTGAGTACAAACTCAGAGGTTTGATTCTTCGGTGTTTCTTGTGTACCCACATGCATTGTAAATTATTTTTATGTTTGTAATCTCTTTGGCTTAAGTCAAATTGCATATAAAAACAAAAACAGTATTTTTTTGTGTGTAATGGACTGATTCCAATAGCTATTATTAGAAATATTTGTACAGTTCCTTCCCAAACACAACACACATACACATATACATACACACACACACACACACACACACACACACACATCTGCTAGCTCTTCACTGTTGTGGGTATTTAGATGGGGGCCATGAAGATCCCTCTCAGAAATCATTTTCTTGGGTGCTGGAGTGTCGTCCGCTGGTAGCTCACAGCTGAGACTCTCTCTAAGGCTATACTCTGTAAAAGGAAGCTGCCTTGTTCAAGATGACCTTTCCCTCTTCTCTCCTTTGTGGCCTTCATCCAATGATTGATCCTTTCAAGTCAAAGGCCCATGGGCCAAGTTTCTGTTTTAGACATCTCCAAAGGGGCATCCCAGCTTACTTTCAACTTTTCCATCAGTAAATCTTTTTTTCCTTGTCCCCTCACAAGTTTTTTTTTTTTTTTTTTTTCCCAAATTCCTCTCCAAGAAAAATACCTAGTGCAAATACTAGTCTGTGTCCGAGGAAATGCAATCTTTGTTTGGTGATCAAATAAATAAGACTAGTCCTT
Source organism: Neotragus pygmaeus (assembly GCA_006410875.1). Classification (NCBI taxonomy): domain Eukaryota; kingdom Metazoa; phylum Chordata; class Mammalia; order Artiodactyla; family Bovidae; genus Neotragus; species Neotragus pygmaeus. The sequence goes on from SJYV01020513.1 coordinate 102,641, forward strand.
CACAGAGGGAGGGGCAAAAGATAAATCCAAGCTCTACACCTCTGCTCAGCTTGTTTTATTGATGCTGAGTCATTTCAATGTAATCACTGCTTCATTTCCTAGAAGAGGAAAATTTTAAAAAAATTTCTTCAAGATTGGTCTTAGAAAGCTTGGAATGGATTTTAGCTCCTATTTATCTTAGTTGGGAAAGGATTTCAGGACTCCAGATTTTACCTGACAATAACAAAGTAATAAAACTATAAATAACATACTTTTTTTACAGAATATTAGCTTTTGAATATTTTTTTCTATTAAGAAATTTAACACTTTTCAGAATGTGTCATAGAAAAGCATTACCTCTGGTAATGACTTGGATTTTCTCTCTAGGAAACAGTCCCTGTCTCTTCAAATACATGTGTGCGTGTGTGATCAGTCATGTCTGACTCTTTGCAACCCCATGGACTATGCCCACCAGGCTCCTCTGTCCATGGGATTTCCCAGGTAGGAATACCGAAGTGGGTGCTATTTCCTCCTCCAGGGGGTATTCCCAAACCAGGTATTGAACCCACATCTCCTGCATCTTCTGCACTACAAGTGGGTTCTTTACCACTGAGCCACTGGGGAAGCCCTTCAAATATATATGTAGAACACCAGAATCTAAGAGTTTCATTCCCAGGAGTCCAGTGCAGGATTGTGCACATTTGGCTTCTAGAAGTCTAAAAGCCAATATGTGGTTTGAGACTTACTAAAGGATCAGTATGCTGATGATACTTTATGTTGCTGAGAAGAATATTTAGTGACCCCCATCTTTTCACTTTTATTACTCAGTAAAGGTCATGTAGGCTTCCCAAGTGGCTGCTAGTGGTGAGGAACCTACCTATGCAGGAACCCACCTAATGTAGCAAATGCATGAGACAGGGTTCAATCCTTGGATCAGGAAGATCCCCTGGAGTAGGAAATGGCTACCTACCCACCCCAGTATTCTTGCCTGGAAAATTCCATGGGCAAAGGAGCCTGGTGGGCTACAGTCCATTGGGCCAGAAAGAATTGGATACAACTGAGCAACAAGAACAGCACAAAGGCCATATAAATATTTTACATTGTCCCTCTTTATAACGTTTTCTAAATTTTCTTTGTCAATGTCCTATATAAAAACTTCTCTTAAAAAGTACTATTTATATAGTAAAGACCATAAACTTTGAAATCAACCATATCTATTTTGCATTGCTGCTATGCCATTTAAAATAATAATCTAACATACATTTTCTGAGGACTTAAAGGGCCAGTATGATTACCTATATAATAAAAATAGTAATAAGACCTATTGTTAGGAATGACATAAAGATTTAATTACATAATTTATTCAAAACACAAAGCACAATCCTGGCATGTAGTCAGCATTAAAAACTGCAACAATGGTAATAAAGAATGATTATTAACTTTATCAATTCACTGAAAGACTTTAAATCATTTGTATTAATTCTCTAAACCTTATTTACATTATTTCTTCTACCAAAGATAACATTTTAAAATTGGTGTGATGTATCTTAATGAATTCAACTCCTTTAAAATTATGCTCTTGTTTTCATGGATCTCCTTTATTCTGTCCTTCAGGCATCCCAGCCTCTCATACTCTTTCTTTCTCTCCCTTCTCCACTCCGTCTACTCTGAAAATGTGTTCTTACACCCATTTGATACACTATTTACACCTAGTTATGTGTTTTCAATGTCTTAAATGTTACAAAGATATTTAGATTAGAAAACATCTTTATAGAAAATTAAGGCAGTTTTATTTGGCTAAAATAATTTTAGGCACCCAAAAGCAGATAGGGTGTAGTGTAAGTGCCTGACATTAAGCTTTTGATTGCCAAGGTATCCGTTTCAAAGTCATCCATCTTATATGAACACATTACAAGTTCAGTTCAGTTCAGTTCAGTCGCTCAGTCGTGTCCGACTTTTTGCGACCTCATGAACTGCAGCACGCCAGGCCTCCCTGTCCATCACCATCTCTCAGAGTTCACTCAGACTCATGTCCATAGAGTCTGTGATGCCACCCAGCCATTTCATCTNCCTGATGTGAAGAACTGACTCATTTGAAAAGACCCTGATGCTGGGAAAGATTGAGAGCAGGAGGAGAAGTGGATGGCAGAGAATGAGATGGTTGGATGGCATTACCGACGGATGGACATGAGTTTGAGTACCCTCCAGGAGTTGTTGATCGACAAGGAGGCCTGGCATGCTGCAGTCCATGGCATCGCAAAGAGTTGGACATGACTGAGTGACTAACATGAACTTACGGATTAACAAAGATATCAGATTTGTAAATATGAGATTATCCATTTAGAATTTTATGTTGAAAAGAATCACTATAATTCATATTGATATTTTTGTGAATTAGATAAATAGTCATATATATGGACTATCAATTAAAATGCATTTTGAATTAAAATGGAGAAAATTATTATTGCCAAATATCATTCCTTTGGACATTTTAATATCTGTGGAGCCTAAAAAATATTACTGAGCTTAAACTCAGATATTATAATTTAGTAGTTATCAGAGTACCTAACAATTTTTATTGAATCAATGAACAGACATCTTCAATTCTGACGACAGACTTTTATCTAAAAGTCTTAGTAATATAAGACATTATTCCCTAATTCATCCTTCTTTCAATCTGAGAAACTTCCTAAGAGTAATAGGATATGATTTCAAGGCACCTCTCCCAAATAGTACACAGAGTTGTTGAGTATTGGAGGCAGACAGGGGAAAGAGATTGTGAAAAATAGTTGTTCAAGCAAAGTTAAAGCATTTTCTATTTAAAAGATTTATTTCATATTGCATTTATTGCACTATTGCCTATTATACATCTCAAAGAAGTCATAATGCACAACATTTCTTAAACTAATTTCCCAGAAATATATTTTGTATAGAACATTTTCATAAGGTTAGGGTTGAGCTGAACATACTTTGGGAAATACCACTCTAAAACAGAATGAATTACAATTAAAAAAAATGGCATGCTCAACAGCTTTTAGATTCTGACGTTAGAAAATTTAAAGTGTCAGATGTTTAAAAAGTGGTGACAAGGATAATTATGCTGAGAAAGACAAGAGGAAGAGAATGGAAATGCAATGAGATATACTAGAATGAGTATGAGAATGAGGCAGTAGACCAAACTTTCAGTCCTTATCTGGAATAAATAAGCTAAGTGATATTGTGCAAACTATTTAACAACTTTGTCCAACATTTAAAATGAAGAAGCTTAGCTGAAAGATCCCCAAGACCTCTCTTATTATCTAAAGTTACCTTGAATACTTTCAATTACTGGAACAAACTCCTATACAGTGATAAGAATGTCTAGATTAATAGTCTTCTAGTCATAGGACACAGACTTATGCAAAGTTAATTATTTTTATGAATTATGAAGTTATATTCAAGAGGATTGCATCTATTTAAGCATAATCAAGGCAAAGATAATGAAAGGGAAAGAAGCAGGAGTCAGAATGTGATACATTCAATTTTCTTGGGTGGCAGAGTAGTTTGATGAGTACTGGTGAGAGCTTCTCTTCTCCCATTTTCTTCTCTTTCCACACTATTGATTAAAATCACTGGTTGACTGGATGGCGCCCCTAATCTTGGGACTCATGGAATTCCATAGCAGGACAATAATTTCATAATACTAACTTGTTTGTCCTTTGTCTCTTCTGCCTTTTTCTTCTCACTACTATCCCTCTCATTCAAAAATCTAGGTCACGGATTTAGACTAAAAGAGGTCATAGGGACATCATAAGGACATAAAGCATATAAAACAGGAGTCGGATTTTGGGTCTTCAATACTCTCCTCATGATGGGAAATACCAAGGATGGGTTCCATAGAAAAGTATTTGTGATAATTATCATCTGAAGAGAATGTGGTTTCCTCAGAGACTAGGAAACATTCATTTTGAGCCTGAGAAAAAGAGAAGAAACAGGAAAGATGATGATGAAATTAGAAAAAAACACTAGTGAATTTGCCAGTGGAGCTACTAGCTTTTCACCCAAATCAGTTCTTTATTTCATCACCATTATGATCAGACACAGTTCTGCCAAATCAGGCAGTTTGTATCAGCTTCCTTTGTATAATACTTAATTTGAGTAATTAGCTATTTAACAACAAAATTTGTGCAGAAGTGATATTTGCCATTTCTCATCCGGAAATGAAGACCTCAGGAGTAAATTCTCCACCCACACTTCTTTCAGCTCTGATGAGACAGAGGCAATGAAGAATCAATTGAGCAGAAGATGAAAATTCTCTCAAATGTGGCAGAGCAATGCCTTAGAAGGATGCTGATTTTTTGAAAGACTGTGAAGGTCAGAAATATTCCTGAGATGGGGAACACTCATACTGTGACTGTTACAGAAGAGAAAAAA
>SJYV01020513.1:107145-118513 GCA_006410875.1 Neotragus pygmaeus
AGAGAAAAAAAAAAAAAAAAAAAAAAAACCTCATTTTATTTGTACAACTATAATTTGAAGTCTCTGTTAGAGTAACTTAGATATCCCCCAAGGTGTAAAAAGAGATTCTAATTGGAGTAGACAACAGGTCAAGAAATTTTGAATTATTATTTCCAAAGATAGATATCAGGTACCTGCAGCAAAGACAAAACACAGGTGGCAGTGTTCTGGAGCTAAGTGTGGAGTCATTAACAACAGACCACTTGGCTTTCACTCCAGTGAGGATGTTTCCTTTATCAACTAGAAGTTGAGAAATGTTTCCTGGAGAATTTTGAACACCATCTTGAAAGATGATCATTACATAACCTGCTCTCAGGGAACTAAATAAACTTTTTCCCATAATGAGATGATGAAACATTTTTCTTTGATAGTATCCAACACTTTTTATCAGAAATGCTCAGAAATAGTGACATTTCTCTGTACCCTAATTCAAGAAACTGAATTACATGAATTCCATTGGATTTGCAGATGTGATTTAAAAAAAAGAAAAAAAAAACTTTTGCCATTCAATAGGTCACAAAAAATCCATGTGTATCTTGTTATGCATATGGACTTCATTTTCTAAGTTACTCTCTTGGGTTGTCCTCAGCCTAAGAGAGCCAGCTATCTCTCCAAAGGTCATGTTTCCCTCTTTGGGGGCAACACATAGAAAATGAATAGTAGATTACAAAAATCCCACAGAATCCATTTCCCAGTTGAGATCACTCTGTAGAACTCTCCCAACTGATCCAAAGCTCCTTTTTGTTGTTATTCAATGGCTTAGCTGTGTCCAACTCTTCGCAACACCATGGAGTGCAGCACCCCAGGCTTCCCTGTCCTTCACCATCTCCCAGAACTTGCTCAAACTCATACCCATTGTGTCAGTGATGCAATCCAACTGCCTCATCTTCTTTCCTCCTTTTATCCTCTTGTCTTCAATCTTTCCCAGATTCAGGGTCTTTGCTAATGAATTGGCTCTTCTCATCAAGTGGCAAAACTATTGGAGCTTCAGCTTCAGCATTAGTCCTTCTAATGGTTATTCAAGATTGATTTCCTTTAGGATCAACTGGTTTGATCTCTTTTCAGTCCAAGGGACTCTCAAAAGTCTTCTCTAACACCACAGCTCCACAACATTAATACTTCAGCTTTCAGCCTTCTATATGGTCCAACTCTCACATCCATACATGACTACTGTATAAACCAGTAGCTTTGATTAGACAGAACTTTGTTGGCAAAGTAATGTCTCTGCTTTTTAATATGCTGTCTAGATTGGTCATAACTTTTCTTCCAAGGAGCAAGTGTCCTTTAATTTCATGGCTGTAGTCACCATCTGCAGTGATTTTAGATCCCAAGAAAATAAAGTCTGTCACTGTTTCCATTGTTTCCAGATCTATTTGCCATGAAGTGATGGAACTGGATGCCATGGACTTAACTTTATAATGCTGAGTTTTAAGCCAGTTTTTTCACTCTCCTCTTTCACCTTATTCAAGAAGCTGGCTGTTTAGTTCCTCTTCACTTTCTACCATATGGGTGGTGTCACCTGCATATTTGAGGTTATTGATATTTCTTCTGGCAATCTTCATTCCAGCTTGGGCTTCATATAGCCCAATATTTTGTATAATGTACTCTACATATAAGTTAGATAAACAGAGTGACAATATATAGCCTTGACATTCTTCTTTCTCAATTTGGAACCAGTCTGTTGTTCCATGTTTGTTTCTAAATATTGTTTCTTGATCGGCATACAAATTTCGCAGGAGACAGATGTTCTGGTATTCTCATCTCTTTAAGAATTTTCCACAGTTTGTTGTGACCCATACAGTCAAAGGCTTTAATGTAGTCAGTGAAGCAGAAGTAGATGTTTTTCTAAAATTCTCTTGCTTTATCTATGATCCAGTGGATGTTGGCAACTTGTTCTCTGGTTCTTCTGCCTTTTCTAAATCCAGCTTGAACATCTGAAAGTTCTTGGTTCATGTATTGTTGATGCCTGGCTTGGAGAATTTTGAGCATTACTTTGCCAATGTGAGATGAGTGCAATTGGGTGGTATTTTGAATATTCTTTTGGCATTGCCCTTCTTTGAGACTGGAATGAAACTGATCTTTTTTCTGTGCTCTGGCCACTGGTATATTTTCCAAATTGGCTGGCATATTGAGTGCAACACTTTAACAGCAACATATTTTAAGATTTGAACTAGCTCAACTGGAATTTCATCACCTCCACTAGCTTCCTAGTAGTGAGGTTTCCTAGTAGTGAAGCTTCCTAAGGCCCAGTTGACTTTGCACTCCAGGATATCTGGCTGTAGGTAAGTGATCACACTTTGTGGTTATCCAGGTCATTAAGATATTTTTTGGTATCGTTCTTCTGTGTATTCTTGCCACCTCTTCTTAATATCTTCTACATCTGTTATACCCATAGTTTCTGTCCTCTGCTGTGGCCATCTTTGCATGAAATGTTCCCTTGATATCTATAATTTTCTTGAAGAGTTGTCTAGTTTTTCCATTCATTTGCTCTCCTCTATTTATTCTATTTCCTCTATTACTGGGCAGGCTCAGTAAAACTTTAACACAATTTTTGTGATGGGTGGGGCTGTGTTCCCTCCCTGTAGTTTGGCCTAAGGCCAAACTATGGTTGGGGTAATAGTGGTAATGGCAAGCTCCTTCAGAAGAACATATGCCAGCATGCTGCAGCTCCCAGGACTGCTGTAGTTAGTGCCCCTGACCCCATAGCAGGCCACTGTCAACCCACACCTTTGCTGGAGATTCACAAACACTCATAGGCAAATCTGGCTCAATCTCTTGTGAGGTCACTGCTCCTTTCTGATGGGCTCTGTGCACACAAGATTTTATTCTGCCCTCCAAGAGTCTGTTTCCCTGGAGGCTTTCAGTCCTTTTGAAAGATATCCAGCTTGGGAAATCTGTTGTGGACTTTTGCAACTGTGCAAGAACTTTTTTGTTTTCATTGTTCTCCAGTTTGTGGATCGTCTGCTCGGCAGCTCTACAATAGAACTAGTGACAACCTCCTCCCAAAGGACTTATGCCACAAGCCACACCTCCCAAGTCTGCTGCAGCCAGAGCCCCTGTACCCACAGCAGGTCACTGCTGACCCATGTCTCTTCAGGAGACACTCAAAACACTCAAAGGCACATCTGGCCCAGTCTCTTGTGAGGGTCACTGTTCCTTTCCCTGGATCCTGGTGCACACAAAGTTTTATTTGTGCCCTCCTCTGAGCATCTCTGGTGGGTCTGAGGTTTAATTCTAAACATGATTTCACTCCTCCTACGATCTTGCTGGGGCTTCTCCTTTGACCTAGAATGTGAGATATGTCTTTTTGGTGGGATCCAACATTCTCCTGTCAATGGTTGTTCAGCAGCTAGTTGCAATCATGGTGTTCTCACAGGAGAAGATGAGTGCACATCCTTCTACTTCACCTTTTTTTTTTTTTTAATGTTCCTTTTAGGTGCAACTGTATTACAGTTTAACTTCCACCTCTTTCTTCAACCTTCACAGATATTTTTCCTTAGAGAACATTCCAATTAACCTTCAGAACAAAAATCTCAGAATCCCAAAATTTGTTCCTTGGAAAGCTAATTTACAACACCAAGAAAAAGGGAATGATGGCATATAGACTTTGGAGACAGAGGTATTAAGTTAAGCTGGCAGCTGTAATCTTATAAGGGAGTGGGGATGAACAGTATCACCTTATTGTTTCACTGATCAAAATAGTGAAAAATATCCACTCCCATTATATGCGTAGCAGTTTGATTTCATCTCATGCACATATAATTTTGACTTCCAGTATTTATCGAATGAGCATAAACCTAGGTTTATATTTTCGTTCATTCAATCCATTCATTCAATATATAAATATTTTTAGATATCCTACATGTGGAAAACACTATGAAAATTTCTAGGAAAATATACAAACAGACCTTATGCTCTTCTTAATAGTTTAAAGCCTTAGATGAAACTTAATTTTCAATAAACATTTTTTTAGAAGTATTCTGCAAATCAGATGCTGGATTAATGATGGTTCACTAGGAAATAAAGCAACAAATGTAAATCATTGCAATGCTAACTGAACAAAATTTCTGAAATTCTTAGTGAGTAAATATTTGGATTTTCCATTAGGTGGAAAACATCTGAAATTTATATGAACTAGGTTCATAGAAGATAATCAGTTGAATAAACATCTGCAATTCTATTAAACTACCTCTTGGATGGTGTATAAATTTTTACAAGGATCTGATGATAATTCATCACAACTAGGACTAGGCTTTTATATCTACCAACACAATTTTAAGTATCTGTTGTAGTATCTTAGAAATATATCTACTTCTACAAATGCACCTTTTAAAACTATAGATGGAGTAGGTATAATGACATACCTAACAAAAGAATGGCTTGTGTGAAAGATGTTTGTCTTGTCATATTATCAATTTTAAAGGATTCTATTGCTATTTATTTAAAGGAGTTTTCAGGAGCCTACACATAAATGGATAGTTGGTTTATTTCCCCCAAACTCTCATGCTATTTGAATTAATTTTGTTACTCCTGTAACTGTCATCCAATCAATTGAAATATTTTTAGGATTTTACGTTGCACACAAAAAAAGCACTAAAATTGACAAAATATGTGGGTAAGATAGTTGTGCTTGATAGTATGTTCAGAATTTTATGGATAGTAACTTATTTATCATGCGAAGCAATGTCTTATACACTCCCTAATTCTAAGAACTGCCTGTCTTATCATGAGTATATCTAGGAGGTGATGCTCTTTTTCTCTGGCTAATAAATCTTTATTTTCAACTATCAAAATGCAAACTAATTAGTGTATCGGCTCAGACTGACTTTTCCTGTTTAATTCAATTCAAGGGCATATGCCAATGAAATGTCACTAAACTAGACTACCTACAATGTTAAAATCACTCCATGGATATAAAGTCAGTACAAAGGAAGAGATATTAACTTGGTTTACTGGCAGCTATCATTTAAGGCACCACAAGTTCTGGTAGACTGATGATCACCCCCATGCCTAAGGCTGACTTTTGGTATTTGGAATCTGTCTTTATCAATATAGCAAATATGTGCTTACTGTTTTTACCACCACTACTTCTGTTGTTATCTATGGTCATTGAGTGCTAGGATTTCCTAGGTAAGCAGATAATTGTACACGTGCATTAACTCATTTATCTCTAAAAAAAGGCTCTGTGTTCTTTATCTTAGCCTTACTGAATTCAGAGTAGCATTGAAACTCTGTTTATCCTAAGAGAGGCTATATGTGAGTTTATATCTGACTTAATACTAACTCAAAGAAACAAAAACAATGGACTATGCATCTCTGTGTGTTGATAAAAGAATTTAATTGTTAAAGTTAACTCAAGAAAATCATAGGTCTTAACCTACATCAAGCTTTACTACTAATTCTAAAGTTGCAGGCAGGTACTATGAACAAATAGACATGTTTTTCCTGGAGAAATCCCAATAGTATGCTGAAGCTCCTTTAAAGAGCTGTCTTCTTATATATTATTTTTTCTTTGAGAAAAAAGCAAAGAAGCTTTAAAATTATGTACATAGATCTACTGCTACAGAAGGGAGATGCTTTGGCCTTGCAATATCCTCATTTTAATCTCCATTAATGTGACAACTCCCATTCTACATACTCCATAAATTCTACATTCTACATACTCCATAAATAAGTTTCATGTTTGTTTTATGTAAATGATCTAAATAGATACTTGCATAAGCTGTTAAAAACATTTTATACACATGGCCATTTTGTAACAACCATTACCGTGTTAAAGGATGGATGGCAAACACTCCTGGCTATGGCGGAAGTGTATATAGACCTGCTTGGGACCTTTTGCTTTCTACTCTGTACCCAAGAGAGTAGACATTGAAGGGAACAAAACTAAGCTGACCCTCCATTATCATCTGAGTACCAAAAGACATCAAGCACTGTTTAACTTGAACTTCTTTAGATGTTAAGCTATACATTGAGCAACTGAGACACAAAGTTCTGGTGTGCAGGCTCAGCATGTCTGACTCTTTGGATCCCATGGACTAGAACCTGCCAGGTTCCTCTGTCCATAGGATTTCCCAGGCAAGCATACTGGAATGGGTTGCCATTTCCTCCTCAGGATATCTTCCCTACCCAGAGACTGAACCCATGTCTTCTGCGTCTCTTGCTTTAGCAGGCAAATTCTTTACCACTCCACCACCTGGGAGACTGTAAGATAGGGGGATGATCCTGAGATGAGCTCAGTTTTTATCTAAGGGTTAAATGTCATGATTAACAGCAGTGAAATTTAAAGCAAGATTCACCCAAAGAGGATATACAACTCAGGTTAAGAGAGCTAAATTAAGAAATGTTGAGTCTTATAAAAAATTTAACTTCTTAGGTACTTTGTCCTTGGATTGTGTAGATAATTTGGCATAGATTATGTTAAAAATACATTATCATTTTTTTCTATATAGTATAACGTGCATAATCGGTTAATCCTTTAGTAAAGTATTATACATTGAAAATTATCGTGCACTAATTTTGTGGGACTAAAGAGTCTGAGGGCTTCCCTTGTAGCTCAGCTGGTAAAAAGCTACCTGTAATGCAAGAGATGCTGGTTCACTTCCTGGGTCAGGAAGATACTCAGAAGGGATAGGAAGATATTAAGAAGGAATACCCACTCCAGTATTCACTGGCTTCCCTGGTGGCTCAGATGGTAACAAATCTGCCTGCAATGCGGGAGACCTGGGTTCAATCCCTGGGTTGGGAAGATCCCCTGGAGGAGGACATGGCAACCCACTCCAGTATTCTTGTTTGGAGAATCCCCATGGACAGAGGAGCCTGGCTGACTACATTCCATGGGGTTGCAAAGAGTGGGACAGGACTGAGTGACTAAGTGCAGTGCATCAAAGAGTCTGAACAATACTGCAACTAGCAACTCAGGGCACTCACATATTCAGTTATCTGCGCCTTTACTGTGAATGGAATCATGATATTCTATGCAGAAGATTTTGTTCCAGAACTCAAGATGGTATCACGACCGCTGTAATGAGTGGAGCAGGCAGAGACATGGGGAGCCATTTCCATTGGGAAAATCAGGAGAACAACTTACCCCGGTTTGTTCAAAAAATAAATCTGTGAAGTGTGACCTGTGAAGGGGAGAGAAGTGATTAAAACATGGGTTATGTATATTGTCAATCTCCTTGATCTATCTGTAATAAATTTAAAATGAATTTACTATTTTTATGTCATCTACTTTATAAGACCATTTGATTAGACAAAGTAGTTGATGCTAATGAAAGAGGGGAGCCTGTATGTATTATTGAGATATTTAAGACCTATTCTCAGGTTGTCAATTAATTCATGGTTCCTTCTATATCTTCATTCACACTTTCATTTTCAACATTAATTTTCATGTGCAGATATATCTGTCCTATTATATGAGATAAATCAAAAAGAGTTAACTTATTGAAAATACTCAAAAAGAAAAAAGAATTTCTACTAATAACACATGCAATGAATTAGATAGAAGCTCTGGATGTGATGTCCAGATCCAGATTTGTAGAATTGTATGTTTCAGGGCTGAAAAAGGATCTTGTAGGATAAGCAATGAATTTACAAAAAAAAAAAAAGTTATATATGAAAAATCTAAATTAAGAAAACAATTCTAACAGCAACCAAAACACAATATTTAGGAATATGTTTAACAAAAGAATTCTAAAATCTACACTGAAAACTGGAAGCCACTATTGAAAGAAATTAAAGAAGACCTAAATAAATAGAAAGACATTCTATGCTTATGGTTTGTAAGACAATGTTGGTGATGGCAATACACCCCAAATTATGTACAGATTCAATCTGCCAATTTTTAATAAATTATCTAACTGGTTCTAAAATTAATATGGAAATGCAAGGGAACCAGAATAGTAAAAACAATCTTTAAAAAGTTAAAAAAAAAATAGGGCCTCACACTTCTGAATTCAAAGCTACTACACAGCTGCAGTATTTAAAGTTGTGTGGCCTGAGAACAGACCTATAGATTAATTCAATAGAATTGAAATTTCAGAAATAAATCTTTACTTTCTGATAAGATGTCAAAACTTTTCAATGAAGGGAAATAGCCTTTCTCCACAAATGATTCTGGTACAACTGGATATCTACATGTGAAAGAATAGATTTGCACCTCTAGCTTATACTCTACACACACACACAAAAACAACTTACAATGGATCAGAGTCTAAAAGGGCTAAGTTTATAAAAGCCTTAGAACAAAACATAGGAGTAAACATTTTTGACTTAGCCAAAGGTTTCTTGAAGAAAACACTAGAAACAAAAGAATTATAGTAGAAATGTATATATTCAGTGAACTTTATCAAAAGTAAAGGCAAATGTTGGAAATGGAAATTCTATGAACAGAGGAGCCTGGTGGGCTACAGTCCATGTGGTCACAAACAGGTAGACATGACTGAGTGACTAACACTACTTTCATTTTCATGCTGCAAATGGTACCATCAAAATGTGAAAGACAAGTCACAGAATGGAAGAAAGTATTTGCAAATCATACTATCTACTAAAGAACTGTTGNATCTGAGCCACAGTCAGCTTCTGGTCTTGTTTTTGCTGACTGTATGAGCTTCTCCATCTTTGGCTGCAAATAATATAATCAATCTGATTTCAGCATGGACCATCTGGTGATGTCCATGTGTAGTCCTCTCTTGTGTTATCAGAAGAGGTTATGACCAGTGCATTCTCTTGGCAAAACTCTCTTAATCTTTGACCTGGTTTATTTTGTACTCAAGGCCAAATTTGCCTGTTACTCTAGGTATCTCTTGACTTCCTACATTTGCATTCCAGTCCCCTATAATGAAAAGGACATCTTTTTTGAGTGTTAGTTCCAAAAGGTCTTGAACTGAACTGATTTACAAAAATTAATTTGAAATTGATCAAATTCCTAAATTTAAGAGGTAAAACTATAAAACTCTAAGAAGACAATACAAGAGAAAATCTGCATGAAAATTCTTTAGTATAAAAAGGAATGAAATTCGGATACATGCTATGACATAAATGAACCTTGATGCTATTATGCTAAGCAAAATAAGCTGGACACAAAAAGACAAAATATTGTATGATTCTAGTTATATGAGATACCTGGAATAGGCCAAAACCACAGGCACCAAGAGTAAAATAGTTATTACCACAGGCTGAAGAGAGGGAAAATAAAGCATTATAGTTTAATTGACACAGAGTTTCTATGATGATGAAAACGTTCTGATAAAAAATATTCTGGAGATGGATAGTGCTGATGGTTATTCAAAATGTGAATATATTTAATGCCACTGAACTGCACACTTTGGCATGGGTCTAATGCTGTGTTTTAAGTTCTCAAGTTCTTACATAAAGTGTAACCTCAGATTTTTATTGCCAAACTTTGATCAAAATCCCCCTTAAGAGAAATTTATGTACAGTATATGAAGGGTATCATCAGTCATTCTTCTAATTTGTGTATTGTGCAAGAACCAAACTGGAACTGTATAACTGTAATTTAGATCAGTTTGTTTTACATGGCATTCCCTCATGCCTTACCATAAAAAGGTGGCTTTTCCTGAGTTATACTTGGAAATTAGATCTTGAACTACACTTACAAACCCTTAAACAGCTCTACATACCCAACTATTGTATCATTTAGGTACATTGTAAGATATTGACTAACATTGTATTCCTCCTTATAAAAAAGGGAAAGTGTTAGTCACTCAGTTGTGTCCAACTCTTTGTGACCCATAGGTTACAGTCGGCCAGGCTTCTCTGTCTGTGGGATTTTCCAGGCAAGGAATCTGGAGTGGGTTGCCATCCCCTTCTCGAGGGGATCTTCCCGACCCAGGGATCAAACCCAGGTCTCCTACATTGCAGGCAGATTCTTTATCATCTGAGCCACCACTCCCCATTATGAAAACCCTTTAATAAATTCCTCTGAGATGGAAAAAATAAACTATATTATTGTGTGAATTATTAAATCTTTCATTTATTGACTTCCCAATATGTGTTAGATACTATGTTATATAGTAGTTCCTTCAGAGTAAACAAAAACAGCTCCTTAGCTTATAGGGCTTAATTCCACTGAGGAGACATAAAATCAGAAAATACACAACAATGGATAACATTAAATGCGTATAGAAAAATTATGTAGGGTAACTTTGNATAGTAGTTCCTTCAGAGTAAACAAAAACAGCTCCTTAGCTTATAGGGCTTAATTCCACTGAGGAGACATAAAATCAGAAAATACACAACAATGGATAACATTAAATGCGTATAGAAAAATTATGTAGGGTAACTTTGTCAACAAAGGTCCTTCTATTTTTGGAATAGCAAGTGTCTAGTCCTTTATTTAAGAGCTTTTGAGAGCATTCTGGAATAGTAGAAAAGTTCACTGTAGCTATAATGGAGGAAAAAAACTGCTAAATGAGCCACAGTGACATTCAACAGCCAGATGACACATAGACGCACTAGATAGTTTAAGAAGTTAAGATTTTACTCTAAGCATTTGGAAGCCACTAGAGGTTTGCTGGGAAGAAATGACAATATATGCTCGTTCTTAAAGAGTCAAACTTCTGTGTGGAGAATATACTAATGTGTATGTGCAAGAGTAGTGAAAGGTGAAAGGAAAAGATAGACTTGGAAGCTATTTTAATAATCCAAATTCAAGATGTTGGTGACTCGTGTTAGTGTGAGACAGAGAAAGATAACAAAACTGATTAGAGATTGGCTTTGAAGGCCCCTCTCTGGAATTGGCATGATTTTCATTTTACTTAGCTTTAATCCTGTATTTTGTTGGGATTCCTGTGTTGTTTTCAAAGCTTATAGGAAGAGAATAAAACATTGCCACTAAAATTTTACATTGAGCAGGACTCAGACCTAAATTTACTTTTTGTTCTATATCTTCAATTTTGTGTCTACATTTCTTTTTCAGTTTGTTTTATATATATATATATATATATATATACATAACATATATATATATACATAACATATATATATATACACTTATATATGTATTTTTATGGATTCATTGAAGTCTAAATGAATACTCCAAAATGGCTCTTATTTTTAACTTTGATAGTTGAAAGAAAAATGATGAAATTTTGAGGAAAATTATATCTTGGCAGACTTATGCTTCAATGGAAATGCTAAAGAAAATGTGCTTAAATAAGCAGAATCTATTTGAGACAGATTATATGACATTGAGATACCATGTTTTTGTTACTATATTTCATACATGGCTTTATGAATGACTAAAACAGGAAGGAATGTTAACGATAATCTATATTAAAATAAATATTCAACTTCCAAACAAATG